>PVJX010001979.1:0-142024 GCA_004027295.1 Dolichotis patagonum
AGACATTATCGAAGAAGGTTGGTCATAAAGCAGAATCATTTTTCAACATGTAAGAAACTGATTTCACACACTTAAGGATTTGGACATTGGTACAACTCAGTCCCCAATAATTAATAATCATTTTGACAAAAGTGATAATAATTCAATACAGCCAAACAGGGGCACTTTTCTATGAGCGGGAAGACCATCAACCTTTGGAACATTTCTAGAAGGGCTTTGAACACATACTTTAAAGCATTTTACATAAAACTCTTTAAAAAATTAAAAATTAACATGATAATTTTCTAGGATGAAAACGATTTTTAGGTGCTTTTCCTAGCCATCAATAAGAATATTGTGAATTTAATTATTACTAAGACTGAATTTTTGTCATTAATTAAAAAAGCATGACTTTATTATAGACAGTTTTAAAAAACAGATCTTCAGTTGAAAGAATACCAACCCTATTCTTTTCCTAAACTGATCAATTTTCTACATAGTTACTGGATAAAAGTTCTGCTGGGGGATCCCGGTCATGAAAGTCTTTGATCCTCAGAAAAGTCAAGGGGTTGCATTCTTGCATCTGTCACTTCCCACAAAATCACTAAGTGAAGACAGAATCATGAACATACAGTTAGGAAGAGCCTTAAATGCAGTCAATTTTTCATTTATAGTCTCTGTCTGGCTTTTAAATTAATTTTACTTATTTTTATTACATGGGCCTAATTTGATTCCAAAATAGTAAATAAAACTAAAGTGTTCTTGAGTGATCTCTCATCCTAGCTCCCTCCCATTATATGTATCTTTTCATCCCTTTAACGTATATAGGTGGACGTTTACGTGTGGATGTATGTGGATATGTTCATACACTGAATAAAAATATAGGTCATAAGTTTCCATATAGTTTGGCCAGGTATACTTCCTTCTCCAGGGATTTCCTCTCTATGAAATTTAAATGAAGAACTGATAGACATATAAATATATGTGTGTCTTTATTTGTACTGTCATGGCTACCTCGATATTCAGAATCCATTACTTTTCATGGTCATCTTGACTTCCCTAGGAAGAGCCGGAGGTCACACGGTACCAGGTCCAGTGACGAAGGTGGGTGAGGGTGCACTGTAATGTTTTACAAGCCTGCCTTTCCACTGGATAGTATTCATGGGCAGCATTCCCTGTATTTCTAACCACACCTCACAAAGACACTCATGAAAGAGAACTTCCAGAAACGCTTCAGAAACTGGCAAGAACAATGGATACCTGTGTTCAAAGCAAGAGGGATTATTTTGAGGGTGATTAATGCCAATGTGTCTTTTAGTGTAACAACTTTTTTATTTAAACACATAAAAATTTTGTTTTATTTGGCCTTGTCTATGGATTTTTAGTCTGTGAATGGTTTCATACGATTGCATCACTGTACCAGTCATTTAGGAAAATTTTAGTACTCTTTCCTTGGCAGAACAAAGAGAATCACCAATTGCTTTTAACTACTCTACTGGGTAGATATTCCATAAAGGAAATTTAGCAAGATTTATTTAAAAGTTCTCTTTTGTTTCTTTGAACATATGACAGATTTTTCTAACATAACCAGATGTAAAATTGTTCAGTCAAAAGAGGTACATATTTTAATTCTAATTTTAAATAAATTCTGCCAAATTATCTTTCAGAATGGCTGTGCCATATTATTCCTATCAGCCATGCATGAAAACTTGTATCTTCCAACCTTGTCAACACTTAAGTTTTTGCCAAAACAATGCCAATTACTGCATGAAATTTTTTCAGAATTTAGTTCTCTGGGAAATAAGTGTGACTGAACATATTTTCTTTATAGCTATTGGTCAGTTGCATTTCTTACCTCTAATTTCCTTTCTAAAATTTAAATGAAAGAATACAATGATTATATTGACATATTAAGAAGTATTTTTTGTTTTTTGTTTGTGTGGTACTAGGGAGTGAAGTGAAGGCCACCTGCTTAGCTAAATCCACGGTCCTATTTATATTGTTTTATTTCGAACTAACATCTCTGCCATTATGTTACCCAAATTGGGCTCCGGTTTGTGATAATCCCATCGCAGGATCCCAGAATGTTGGGATTACAGGCATGAACTGTTAAACTGTTTTTCAAATCTGTTTATTAGCTTGTATTTTGTGAAAATATTTCCTCGTCAAATTGAACAATTTATTTATGTCTCAAATATCTAATTTGTGATACATGTGGTTTTTCCTATTTTATGAGTTTTTAACTTTAGTAAGTATACTTTTATAATATAAAATCGTATTTTGTTTGCAATATAAAATTCTAAAATTATATGATTTCAATGTATCTTTTTCCACAAAGCATTCCTAAATCTTTTCCAAAGTTATACACATATTTCCATTTCTTTTTTTAAAAATACAATTAGTTGCTAATCCATCTAGAATTAATGTTTTTAGCGGTGAGTGGAAGATGACGTTTGATCTTTTGTTTCCCATATGGAAAATCTATTGCTGCAGCACCATTTAGTGAATGTCCCATTTCTCCACTGATGAAAAATTCTATTTTATTTATGTATGAAAGACTCACAGATATACTTGTATTCTTGATTTTCTAGTTTGCCCCATCTCATTTTTAAAATTTCCACCATGTGTCAACATCAGGAATGTAGCTCTTAACTAGGAACAATTAATCATGAACTTCTTTTACTTGACATTGTTTACTGATCGTCTACCACACACCAGTGACACTATTATAAGGCTTGCTAGAGAGGAAAGAGCAAATTGACCCAGGTTGTCATAATGTGGATAGACGGAGCAAGACTGATTGTAGTTACATAAAAGGGCATGTTATATTTGAGTAGGGTAATTTCTCAATTCCTTTATCAGTTTTACCAAAATGGAAAAAAAGATGTGTCACTGGTGTATCAGAAGGAAAAGTAGTCTAGGTGAACTGTGAGAGGACTTTAAATAATTAACAAGACTGACTATATGACTGTCGACAGTAAGGGAAATCAAAAGAAAACATTTAAACAGCAGAGCACATTCCATCCATGGTTTTAGTGCATTAGTGGTGTTGGAAACCCAGAGCAGAAGACTGCTCTAGACAAAATCTTCACTGACTATCCTTTCCTCTCCTCTCCTCCCCGGCAGGCTCTGTGGCTTGTATTGTGGATTTTTCCTCCAGGAATACATTGGTATGTAGAACACCCCCAAGATGATATTCTTCTATATCTATTAACCCTCATGAAAAAAATGAAATAGCCTCTGCGACACATATAATGAATCTACTCATCAATAGTACATTATTAAAGCTGATCTTGAATATACCTGTCCGGTGAAACATATTCACATTACCACAGTTTGCTGAAGAGGGTTAGGAAACAAAAATCTGTTCTCTGAATTATTGAAAACTTCAGTTTCTAGGGTGAGAGAAGGGATATTTGTGTCTCAGCGAATGTTTTAGCTTCTGTGGTAGACTTTCAGTGAGTCTTCCCACTGGAATTTCATTCATTCGTGTAATCTCCTTTTCTTAAGTGTGGGATGGATTTAATGAGTTGTGACCAATGCACAGGAATGCCAAAGACAATGAGATAGCATTTCCACGATTAGACTACAAAATACTTACTTGATTTCTCTGGCCCCTTCTGTCTCACAATTAAGGCAAGCCAACTGCCATATTGTAAACTGTGCTACAGAGCGGCCCACAGGAAAATGAACTTAAAGACAACTCAGTCCAACAGCCAGTGAGGAAGTGAATCCCTGTTCATGACCACCTCAGGGATTTTGTCCCTAATGGAGCAGTAAGTTAGCTTCAGTCTAGCTTGATTGCAGCCTTATGAAAAGCATTAAAACAAGATACATTGGCCCTGAAGCAAGGCCAGCAGATTGCTTGTAGCTGCTGGTTTCAAACAGGAGCCTAAAGAGAATTCTTTCTGTGGTCTGTTGGCCATTTCAGAACTTTGGAAATGGAATGGTCAATTCATCAGAAACAAATAGCAGGTGAGTATGGTGGACATTAGGGGGCCTGCAGGGGAGAGACCCTGGTGCCTCGGGACCTGCACCGTATGGTTGACTTGGGGTGCCAGGAGAACAAGGAACTCCTCCTCTCTCTGGGGGGCAGCTGAGAGTGTGGCAGACTTTTGGCAGCCCTAAGGATAGAGACCCTGGTGCATCTGGACCTGTGCTGTGCGGTTGACTCTGGGTGCTGGGAGAACAAGGAATTCCTCCCCTCTCTGGTGGGTGGCTGTGATCCTGCGTGTGGGCTGAGAATCAGACATCTCATGTCATCCTGTCCCCTGCCCTGTGTCCCCCCTCCCCCTTCCCCCCTGCTTAGCAAGTGGGAACCAGTGAACTACACATCTTGTGAAAAGATTGGCTATGTTATTTAGTATGAGCTCCCCATATGCAAAGATAAGGACAACCATTTGGAAGAAAACAAGAGACAATATGACAGATAGTGAAGATCTCTGGTTGTCTAGCTTTGAAATTTATGCTTTCTTATGTCCTGTTCTGTTCTGTTTTGTTGTGTTTAATTTTATCCCCTTTTAAAATAAAATTTAAAACAATTTAAAAAAAATAAAACAAGATACAGCCAAGCGACACTCAGATTCCTGAATCACTGAAATGTTAGAGATACTAAAAAATGTTTTTAGAGCTATTAAGTGTGATAGTTTGTTATCCAGTACATACAGTATAATACATACAACCTCATAGCATAACATTCTGTGGGAATTAAGAATTTTGAGATAGGAGGAGACTTTAAAATCAATCAAATCCATGCCCCATTAAACTACACCATTGACTTTGTGGCCAAGTTATGCTTGAATAACTTCCACAGTGTATTTTCACAGTTAATTTTCAGGTGGGTTTGGAAATGTCCTTAATAGTGTTCACCTACATTAGTGATGGCTTTTCATGTCTGTGATAAACTTTGATTAGTGTTTATTTCTCAACTGGGATAGGAAATATACTATTGGTTAAAACTGATGAGAAAGAATTTTTTTTTAATTTTAGAAAGCCTCTTTTCCTGATCTAATGACCCTTTTCATAGTCTAGTTTCCTAAGTAAAACATATCATCTCATAAAACTGAAATGGAAAATGTTAACATAATTATGCTCTGAGACTATGATAATGAATGAAAAATGAATTGTCATTGCTTTTGTAATAAATAGCTGCAAGAAATGTTTAAATGATAAAACACATATGATAAATTGCATAGACAAGTCAGTGATTTGACTTTTTTAGGAAGCAAACCTTCACAATGATAATCCAGCTCATAAAACTACTTTATGAACTGCTCTTTGTTAATAGCAAGCATGGGACAGCTGCAGTGCTTCTTGGAATCCCACTGTATTTCCCAACTGCATTACTATCAAACTGAAGTCATCCACTCAAATGAGATGAAGCAATCCATTCAATAGCAGCTGTGAAAGACTGGTCAGCTTAAACAGACTCTAAAGATAATTTAACTGGCAAGAACCATTGAATAATTAGTGCATTCCTGGATGAATTATACTAGCTGGGGCTATTGATAGCTCACTCTGATCCCCTGGGGCTCATCCCTACATTATGAAATCTGCTTATTGCAAACACCTGCTGTTCGCAGCTTTAATTCTGATCCATGCACAGGGAATACCAGCATTGCTGGAGGGAAGATAGTAATCTAGATGCAAATTTCAATCAGTGTTGGAAAGGAAATTGGAAGATAAAAACACCATCTTCTGTGCAGCTCTGTTAGTAAAACTCTACTGCATGTTCCACATTCTCTCCCAGAACCCGTGCACCACATTTAAACAGCAGTTGCCCACAGTGCCAACTACTGCATAATATAACCTTTCTTGCTTGACCTCTCTCTTATCCTATTCCCCTACCTCACCAATATTGTTTTTCTGTAATTGTTTCTGTTCCTGAGATCACCTACATGATGTCACAGGTTCTGCTGCAAATAGCATATCTGGCAGTTGCACATTTAAATCGGTCGTTCTTTTTCTTTTACTCCATTAATTTCCAGTTTTATTTTTTACTATTTTTTTCCTCCTCACTTTGAGTTCCATCTTTTGTTGTTTGCTTGTTTCTAGTTTTCTTAACATGGAAGTTAAAGTGTTTGACCAGAGTGAGAGTTATCTTGTTTTATAAAGTAAGATTTGCGTCCGAAAGAGTTACAATAATTAAGGTATTCAGGGACTTCAAAAATAATTTTGAGAAGTTTTCACTTTCATTCTGTTTAAAGTATTGTCTAATTTAAATTTTGATTTCTTCTTAAATTAATGAATTACTAGAAATGCTATTTAATTATAAATAATTGTGGATTTTTCAGACATTTTTATATTAATAAATTCTATTTCCACTGTTGTTGACAGAGAATTTATGTGGAATGATAAAAACACATTTAAATTAAATGAGACTTATTTTATGCCCTAGAATATTTTCTAGCTGGGTAAAAATTTATGTGTATTTGACAAGCACATGTATACATCTCTTGCTGGGCAGAAAGTTCTGCAAATATCAATTAGACCAAGTTGCATCATCATGTTATTCAAATATTCTTCTAACATATTGTCTCTTTTGCTCTACCATATTCTGAGAGTGATATAATGAAATTTCTGACTATCATTGAGGAATTTTTCTGTATTTCTATCAGTTTTCATTCTGGCGTGTTTATACATTATTATTTGTGCATACATAATTAGGATTATGGCCTCATGATGTATTGACTCATAACATTATGAAGTGTTCTATTTATACCTATAATTTATTTACCATAATATCTCCTTTCTGGTTAATATGGTTGTTTCAGCTTTTTCATTATAAGCACAATACAATTTTATCATCTTTTTACTTGTAAGTTATTTATTTCTTAATAAATTTACAATTTGTTTCTTCTACAACACATGGGTGAGTATTTTTCAACATGGCACTTTTTGCTTTATAGTTTGAATAATTAGAATTTAATGATTACTGTTATACTTATTTTAAATTTACCAACCTCTAATTGTATATCATTTTCATACCTCGATCATGTCAGAATACGAAGCAAAATCATGTTGAAATTATCTGTGTTTTCAAGAAGAAACTCTATTGTTTTCCCTCTTATATTGTTTCTGACAGTAAATCTGCTGTCATCCTCACCTTGGTTCTTCTGTACAGAATGCCTTATTTGCACTTGTTATATTTCTTTTATCACTGATTTGAGCAGTTTGATTACACTGTACCAAAGCATACTTTTTCTTATGTCTTGTGTTTGGTATTATTAAATCTTCAGAATCTTTGGTCTTTCTTCACCAGTTAGGGAAAATGCCAGTTTTTGATTATTAAAAAACCACTCTCCTTTTGGGATTGCTAGTTAAATGATGGGTAAGCCACCTGCTGTTTTTCCATAGCTCTTATCCCATTTCAAATAACTTTATTTTTGCCTTCATATTCTCTAACAATTCTACAATGTTTAAGTTGCCATTAATCCCATCTGGCATCTTTTAAAAATTTTCTTTGTTTTGTTTTAAATTCTTGATACAGGGTTATACTACATAACACCAACTGGCCTTGAACTTAAGAGTCTCCTGCCTCAGTCTCTCAAGTGTTAGGATTGCAACCATGTACCACCAACCATGTCCAATCTGCCCAGTGTATTTTTCATCTCAGGCAGGATAGTTTTCATTTCTAAATGTCTGCTTTGGGCTTTTAAAACATTTTTTCTACTTATGCTTTTTTTAATTCATGGGAACTCTCATGTTCTATTTACCTCTTAATCCACATATGTGTGCCAGTTCTGAATCATTTTCAACTAATTTATTTTTCTTCCTACCTCTTTAATGCCTCTAATTTGTTGACTGGATGTCTAGCATGGGCTGTAAATTCTCATTTCAAGGGCTAAATATTTTTGTATTACTGTAAGTATCCCTCAGTTTTATTCTGGAAGAGAGTAAAATTACCTGGGAATGGTTTGATCCTTTATGATCTTGTTTTTATAATTAATTAAGTAAATCCATAGAATATTTAGTTAAGGAATAATAATATCCAAATATTAAGGCCTACTACTAATTACTTTCTGGACAGTGCCTCATTTCCAATGTTTCATAAATTTGCAGCTTTTACACTCTAGCTAATTGGTAGACCTTGTAGTATATCCATTCCTGTGTGAGTGCCAGGAGATGTCGATTCTAATTTTCTCAGATAATTCTTTCCCTAGTATCACATAATGTCTTTACAAGCATGTGATGATTAGTGCTCTCTCAAAGGAATATCACTGCATACCACTAGAGATCACTCCATTTTCAGCCCTCTCCGTTCTAGACTCCATCAAGAACACAGCCAGTGTGTTTTCCCAAACTCAGTCCTCTCTTCACAGCTCAGAAAACCTGATGAACTCTCCCTGCAATTCCCATTCTTTGTGCCAATACACAGAAATTTCCTCATCACAATTAACCGGGGTCATTACAGAGCTCACATTCTTGGTTTCACATAATCAGGAAACAACTTTGGATCTTGGATATTTGGCATTTTAAAAATTATAGTTCATAAATTTTGCCTGGTCTTTAAATTATTTCAGTAGGCAGAATAATCTGGTTTATATTATTTCATTATTTGAATCTGAAATACCCTGTAATTCTTTATCTTGATTTTATGACATAATACACTGAAACACAGCTTGTATCTTGCTTAAGGTCACACTATTAAGTCATACAGTGAGAATATAAACCAAGATTTCCAGATTCTAATGCACTCATTCTTTTTTTTTTTCTTTGTACTGGGGATTGAACTCATGACCAGTCAGGCGATTGGGCCACTGAGCTAAATTCCCGGCCCTCAGTGCACTCATTGTTTACCACTACTTTCTACCTTTGATGCAGGTCATATTTTAGTTCCTGCTGTGTCAGTAATACTCAGTAAATATTCTTTATTTTGACATTATTGATAGCAAGAAAGTTATTAAACTGAAATATAAATTTGCATGAAGCCACAAGTTTTTTAAAAGGTCAGATTACTTATACATAGTCAACAGTATATACTCAAAAGTATTTGAGTACAGACACTAAATAGATGTTACAAATACATAAATTAGAGCAAGAAAAATACAGATCTAAATCATAACACAGTGGATTTAGATTATGCTCTAGCACTTTCAGATGAATTACTTGTGATTCCAAAGAATTGGAATCGTGTGTACAAGCACACAGTGAGAAGAACGCTCTCCAGTGAGAGCTCTCCTGACAGTCACTAAGATGGACCTTATCAAGGCTGATTCATAGGAAATATTAGCTCACTTTCAGGACATCAAGCAAAAGAAAGGCCAGATGATTATGTGAAAATTATGTAAGAATTTAAATTGGAAAAAGACATATATTTCCAAAAATATATTGTCATATTTTCTTGCACTTGTTTTGATATTCCATTCTCAAAACAAATGCAAGCAAATACAACTATATATATGTATATATTATCATTATATATGACTATGCATGTATATATATATACATATATCCTAGAAATACCATTTTAAAATCACTTCCAACCTTATAATTATGTGTAATTAATTCTCACCATAACTCATGAATTGTAGCAGCTGCCAGGTAATACTTTACATTTGGCAGCCCAGAAAGTGATGTTTATTGCAAATATTGAAGTGGGGAAAATACTGAAATAGTTTCACTTTTTATGCCCAATCTGCCTCCATGCTGACAGAGATTAGAATTAATTTGTGTAAAACATCTAATATAAAGCCAAGTATAGAGTAGATGCCTAATAACCAACAACTCAAGGTATTTTTTTTTTTTGTACCAGGGATTGATCTCACGACCTCACGTTTGCCAGGCAGGTACTTATGTCACGGAGCTAAATCCCCAGCCTATTACTGAAGTTTTTAAAACACAAATTTGATGGGAACAAAATCATTATGAAAAGATAATAAATTAGAATCAGGTAAAGGAAAATAAAGTGTGAGAGATAATGTAACACAAGAATCAGAACAATTGTGCCTCTGCTTAGAAAGAATAATTGGGCAGAGAGTGTACATGACACAATGAACATAAGCAACTATTTTTCTCTGATCAGGGTCAAGCTGATAACTTATCCAAAGGTCCTAAAGGTTATGAGGTTTCCAAAAAGTGTGGTTAACCACCATCTCATTTGATTCTACAGTCTTTATTTTCAAGAGGATTTTAGGCTACTAAATCAAGAGGTGAAATGTAAAGCTGAAGGTTTCAAAGAATTAGAGAAGATAAGGTCAAAGTAATTGTATTTAGAGATTAGTATTACAGGAGAAATGATAAGTCAGGCTTGGGTGAAAGCCACTAGGGTCAGCTGGAATCACCAAAGATGGAGCAAGATTATAGTGGTGATTCCAGTTGACCCCAATGGCTTTCCAATTTACTTATTAAGCTTCCAATCAAAAAAATTTTTTTTACCTACTTAATATCATTGAAATGAGAATTGAGTATATAAAATGCTAACCATTTTTAGTGAAACAGCCACGTTCATTTTTGGACAACCTTTTGTTATAAACATGCATTCCTTACTGTGTCTGCTTTGTGAAATAAACCACACTCAAATATATCACCAACTCCCATAAAATTTCTCAACTGCGGTTTACTATTTCGTTTTGCAATCAATCAGTATTTTCATTTTCAAACCCATTGTACTATGTCCATCACTTCTGTAGCCCTTTTGTGTTTTTTCTTTACCTTTTCAGACAATGGAAATATAAATGTTACAGGTTGTTACTATCTGCAACTCCCAGGAGACACAGGTCCTCAGTTATTATAAATATTTCATCACAAGCCATAGAATTGTTCGCTTTGGAAATAATTGAGCATCCACTTGTGAAATATATTTCAGAAGTTGCAAAAATTATTCTGGAGAAATTACATTTTGCTCCTCCTTCTTATCAGTTAATAGCATGCTTTGAAGCGCGTCCATCCTCTGGGGAGATATGCTCTCTGTCCAATGGTGTCACTGCTAAGAAAGGGCCCCCACTGACCTGTTCCATCAGACTCACAGCCATCCTTTCTCTAGACCCAATTTTTTAATCATATATGTACTTAGTGTTGAATTGAAAAATAAATGGTATCCAGGGCTGAATAACTTAGCAAACAAATGATGCGTGGAAATTGCATAGCCATGCACTCTCTTGAATTGTCTCACAAAATTGGTTTAATGAGAGGAAGACAACAATTGACTTTTTCCAATTATCATTTCTCTAATTCAACATTCAGTTGCTGAGTGTCAAAGAGAGCTCCACAGGTCCTTCGGGGGTCAATTAAACAGCATGACTAGAGTTTTAGTGATCTCATTTTCCCTTTTAAAGGGAACTTGGATATTTCTTTGGTGTGCCTCTTTCCATTTCAAAATGTTAGGCCAGCAAACACAACCTATCTTTTGCCCCCAAAATACAAAAAGAAAATGTGCGTGTGTGATTTTGTAATCACACACACACACGTTTTTCAGACACTTGAGGACTTTAAGGAACTTTTTTATTTACATGAAAAGGAATGAAACATTCTAAGATCAAGGCGTTTGGGGGTCAATAGGCAGACATTTGACTCTCACATCTTCCCTACCCACCTGTGTGGCATTAGCCCAAGTATCATAGTGTCTGATTCATTTTCTGTCAAATGGGAAGAATATTAACTATTTTTATGGAGCTATAACAAAACTTAAATGGAACAACATATGTAAAATGTTTGATAATAAATATCAGTTCTTCCTGTTTTGTGAAAAGTCCATATTGCGAGTTTGAATTTTATTAGCTGTGAAAGGTAACAAAGTCAGGATTCTATCAAATTTACCTGCCAGGATTTTTGGTTTGTACTGATATGTGAACCAATTTTTTTATTACAAGGAGTCTTGATTTATCTGAATAGATTTTTTTGCAACGAATTTCCATAATTTACTTTAGTATATTTCAACTCATTACAGTTCTGAAGGCAAATAAGATCCCATGGGACACACAGAAAAGGTAGAGGAGTACTAGATGGTTTATCTGCAGCTTGCCGCATTCCTTGTCCCTGGTAGCCTGTCCTAGTGAAGTGCTTTGATTCATTTTTATTTCTGCTTTCTGCGTGTCAAAAACTACAACTTACCTGTGACATCCCCAAGATTTTCAACTCCAAGTGTCCATAACAATAAACAAACTTGTGCATAACAATTTTGAAATATAGTTATATTTCATAACTGATATGTATATACCTCTATACTAATGGAGTCCACACATTGTGAAACATAACATAAAATGAAAATAGAACTTATAATATTTTCTGGAGATGTTACAGTACGCTATCTTGCACATTCCTTGGTGTGCATTCTGCGTAAGATAGGATGTTCTTCCTGTTGAAACTTGTGTGACAGTGGGTAAGGCCAAGTAGTCTATGAGAGACTAGCATTGTTTTGTTATAAGACGCTGTAACTTTTTTCTAAGACTATAAATTGGGCATATAAGTGGTGTGGCATATTCTTTAAGTCTCATTTTATAGATGGCCAAAGCAGGCTTCTTTATTTTGCCAACAAGAACTGGAGCAGACCAGACTCTGTTTGGTGCCAGCCAACCCTTTTGCTAACTTTATTCTGTTGTAACAAACATTGCATTGTGTCCTTTGAGATTATGAGACTGGAATGGATTCCAATCGTGAGTCCTGTGTAAAGTTTCATGCCCTCTCTAAGATTTATATCCCCATGGTTACTTCTCCCTCCACTTTCTTACTCTGGTGAACTTTTCTATTTCTTGCTACTCTGCGGAGCTTCTCTCCTAGTACCCTGTACCCACACAAGGGAGGAACATGGGGTACCAGTGGAGAAGATGGTTATAACAGCAGGAGGAGGGCTGTTGCACTACAACACAGAAAAGTAAATATCTACAAATAAATATGTCTTGTTCTGTGCTTTTTATTCTTGAAAATCCACCTGGTATTTATCTGTCTTGGTGATGAATTATCTCTTAGATATCATTGGCCTTCTGGTATGGTGTTATATAAACCTCTCTCTAGGTTATCTGTCCGTCACTAATTATCTTAGGCAAATTATTTTGAAGAGTTTAATCTCAGGTTAAACGGGCCAACATCAGAGATGAGTGACAGTATTAATAAGTGTGACTTTATTCACAAAGCTAATATATCATTATCAGTTATGAAATGGGATGCAAGTCATTAATTTTTGGCAAACTGTACCTAATATTTATTGTTACTATTTGAGAATAGACTCATGGTTACTCACACAAATGTCCTTTTCACTTCTTTGGGTTGTCATATGACAACTCAAAGTAGGAAATAAAGCAGTAGAGTTGCAACAAGAATGTTAAGAATTATGCATAAAATTATGTATTGTTGAGAGTGTGTTTCATGTGTGAAAATCAAGTACCATTAAAGGTTTAGCAGGGATGTGCTGAACATTATTTATTTATTTACTTATTGGGGTACCAGGAATTGAACTCATGACCTTGTGCTTGCCAGGCAGGTGCTTATGCCACTGAGCCATGTCCCCAACTAAATCTCATACCTTTAGATCAGTGATTCTCCCATATAGGTTCATAATCAAGGAGTAAAATAACTCAGTGAGGCAAAAAGAGAATGTTATATCTTATATTGATAATTACCTCTGTCATGCATCTTAGGTCATCTTTTGTGTATATGTAAAGCCCTCATACAAACATTTTGAAATACACCCCCAAATTAGGAGGCACTTGTCTCATGAAGTAGTGAGTCTTATAGCAGAACACTTGCTTAGAATGAAGGAGGCCCAGAGTTTGATCTTATTTTAAAAACAAATAAAATCAACCATAAAACAAAAAACTATGTCCCTTCCTTTAAATTTAATTTATTGCATCAATAGAGCCTGGCAGCAGGAAAAGTAGGTAAATGCCAAGGCTACATCATAAAAGGCCACATAGTCCTCTCTCACTTGCTGAAATATGGCTCTTGCAACCTTGAGTGATCATACGCTACCTCCAAATACCCTGAGATCATGTTATGTAGCAGTTCAGCCTAAGAGGACAGACCTCAGGTAGGTCTCTCCTGGATCAAAAGACCCAGGGCAGCCTGAGGAAGGAAGCCTTCAACTGAATCCAAGTATTTGCATTCTGAGTCATTCTCAGCTATGTGAGACTTCCCCGTGAAGCTTCAGGTGTTATGGAACAAAGATAAACCATCCCTTACCCAAATTTCTGAACTTAAAGTACATCAACACAAGATAATGCCTATGTTTTAAATTTATAAGTTTTCTTTTTTGTCTTTTTGAGACAGGGTCTCATTATGTACCTCAGGCTGGCCTTGGGCTCACTTTGTAGTCCTGACTGGTCTCAAACTTGCAACCATCCTCCTGCCTCAGTCTCTCAAGTGATGGGATTACAGGAGTGCACCACCATACCTGGTTAAATTTCTAAGTTTTATAATGGGTTATTGTGGCAGTAATAGAGGTCTTGTTCACACTAGGCAAATGCTCTGCCACTGAGGTACATCTCCAGTTCTCTTGGTGGACTTTAATGCAATGAATGATGTAAAATCTAAGCAACCCAATACTACATTAGGGCATATGACTTATTTACAGATGAGCCTATGTTGTGATGTTACATGAAAAATAATTTTTACTGATGGTATGTAGGCTCAAGAAATCCTGGAGACCACTGAGCTAGGCAGTGGATAGTGATCACTGGGCAAACAGAAAGTAAAGGTAAAGATAGGAAAGTTATAAAACCAGATGAGCCTATGTTACCCAAGTGTAGAGCTCAGCTGCGGAGAGAAAATACATTGTATTGTACAAACCAGAAGTCAAATTTAGTAAATCATGAATCAGCAACTATATAGAGATCAGGTAGAACAAACCCAGTGGTTTCAGTAAAGAATTTGCTAAGGGGTTTCACACTTTGAGTTGACTTAGGAACAAAGACAGAATTCTCTTACTGGCAAGAGCTGTGATATATTATTATTTATGTATTTTTTAATAATGAAACTTGAACCTGAGGCCTCTCTCACACTAAGAAAGTGCTCTACTACTGGGCTACTCCTCCTCTTACCTCCCTTAAATAGAATAATATTAGATATCCAACTCAAAGGCATTGTGAGACACAGTCTCACCAAACTGACCAGCTTGACCTTGAATCTGTGATTCTTCTGCCTCAGCTTCCAAAGTAGCTGAGACCATGAAGTAGTGCGGTATCACAGCTGCCGTGTACTTTTTACCAAAATAAACTTCAGGCCAGTGAAACACTGCAAGCCAGTAAGCGACCTCACCAAATTGGAAGGGAGGATTAGGGAGGCAGCACTGAAGAGAATCCTGGCAAGTGAGGATTTTCTTGACCTATTTGCCCTGAGGATCCTGTATGCTTCCTCCAAAGTGCTGAGATGCAATTCACATGCCATAACACTTCCCCATTAAGAGTGTACCAGGTTGTGTTTTAAAAATATAGTCACACACTTATACAATTATTAACATTATCTATTTCCAGAATAATGTAATGAGCTCAAGAACAAACCATACATAATTACAGTCATTCTCCACTTCTTCCTCCTCTCACCTCTGGCAGTCACCAGTGTGCTTTCTAATTCCAAAAATTTGCCTATTCTGAACATCCCATATAAATGGAATAACAAAACATTGTATCTGGCTTCTGTCATTTAGGATTCTGTATTCAAAGGTTATTTGTGCTTTGGCAGGTATCAGTTCTTCATTGATTTTTATGACTGAGTCAAATATTTTGTTGTTTGCATAAACTACATTTTGTTTGTCCACTTTCTAGTTGATATAAACTTGGGATATTTCTTGTCTTTTACTATCATGAACAGTATTGTTATGAACACAAGCATACATATTTTTGGACTAACATATCTTTGTGGATATCTTGAGTATTACTACATTTTATGTTAACTCCACATTTCCATAATGAGTGAAGGAATAGTGATAAATCATAGGTGCAAAGCAAATGCTTAAAACAGTTGTATGATAAATAGAAGAGGTGAAGAGAAATGAAAGAGGTAAGGTTTCTATGCTTTACTCAAAATGGTAAAATGATTACACTAGTAGACTGTTACATATGTGATATGACACCTTGAATACACACTAAAAATTCTGTTTTAGTTCTTTTTCTTGTTGCTAGGACAAGATACCCAACACCCACAAGTTAATGGAGGAAAGGTTTATTTAGGTCACAGTTTATAGAAATTTCATTCCATAACTGGCTGCCTTCAAGGCAGGGTAGCATGGCAGACAAGCACCACAGAAGAGAAACAGTTCATGTGGGCAAAAGGTAGCAAAGTAAGGGATTTTAACAGCATACTTCTGCTCCTTTTATATTATATCTAGGCTACTAAGATTTGGACAGTAACAAACCAATCAGTGAACTAATTTAGTAATCACACACACTTAGCATCACACACAGTACATCCATCCACATCTGAAAAATCCCCAGCTATGACAGCATGAGGCTTTTGGGGGACTTCTACATACATGCCATAACATTCTGCAACTGGCTCCCTGGATCACCGTGCACTGTAAGCCCAACTCAAGAAACAAATTGTCTAGGCCATTCTGGAACATGGTGCTCTGGGGGTCTCTTCTCAAAGCAACTCTATGACTGCAAAGGCTACAGTGCTGCTAGTTCTTTGATGTCTCCAGGCTAACTTTTCTGTAATCTTTACTGAAATATCTAGTTTCTCCTTGCTAGTCTTTTCAGTGACCATTTATCCTCTGTTCCATTTTTTCAGACCTCTGATTTACTGGAGCTTCCTGTCTGGGCAAACTCACAATGTTTTAAATCACTCTGCTGGTCTCTTTGCTCATGATTCTTAGCATAAATCTGGCTAAAGTCTCACAATAGTAGCCATGCCACTGTCTCAATGTTAGACTGCCTTAAAATTTCTTCTATAAGAATAATTAGCTTGTTGCCTTAATCTTAGTCTCAGCTAATGTCTCTGGACATATGAAAATGTTGACAAACTTTCTACCAAGGTATACCACACATTTTCTGGAGTTCAACAGCCAATGCAGCCCTTTTTCCCAGCATAAAACTCTCAAGCCTGGTCTTTACCAACAAGATTTCTATCAGCCATCTGGCATTTTGAGTTCTAACCAGATCTCTGGTCAAGTATAGCCTAAGGCATTCCAACTCTATTTTTTCATCTGGCATAGCCAGATCTTTCCAAACTCTTTACCTTTCCCCAAGTCAGCTCTGAAGTTTCCTAAACCACATAGTCAGATACAGTCCTAGCAACTCCACTCTTGGTATCAAATTGTGTTTTAATTCCTTTTCTCATTGTTGGAACAAAATACTTCACACCTACCAGTTAAGAGAGGAAAGGTTTATGTAACTCCATTTATAGAAGTTTTAGTCCATAATTGGCTGGTTCCAAGGCAGAGTAGCATAGCAAACAGACATCACAGGAGAAACAGTTCACAGTAGGCAGAAGGTAGCAAATCAACAAGCAAGCAACAGACCTTAAGAGTACCTTTCTGTTCATTTTATATTGTATTTAGGCTGCCAAGATTAGGGTGGTACCAAAGCAATCAGTGGACTGACTTAGTAATCATATGCCCTTAATCCCACATCACAGAGGTAGATTCAGCCACTTCTGAAAAGGTTTACTTATGACTGCAAGAGGTTTTGGGGACATCTAAACACAAATCATAGTAAGCAGCAAAAGAGATACAGTCACAATATAAATAAATACAAATTTACATTGTAAAAGAAAGAAATCTACATGAAGATAGGAAAAAGAAAATGGAGCAACAAATGAATGAAACAGAATAAAGAAGAAAACAAAAAATAAAAAATGTAAATCTAACATCAATAATTATAATAACTGTAAATGGTCTAAATGAAAGACAGATATTGGCAATTAAACAACATGTTAATCATATGCCATGTACAAAAAAACCTCACTTTAAATAAAATATTTTAATGGGAAAATATGTATCATGCAAATATTAACAAAAGGAAACTAAGATGTGGGATACACATCATATAAAATAGATTCCAAAACAAAGAAAATTTCCAAAGCCAGAAAGACTTCTTACCTAGTCATAAAAGTACCAATCTCCATAAAGACATAAAAATCCTAAATGTGTATGCTTCAAACAACAGAGCTTCCAAATGTATGATACGAAACTGATAGAACTGAAACAACAGACAAATCCATAGTTGTAACTGAAGACATTAATATCTCTCTCAACTGATAGAAAAACAAGATGGAAAATTAGAAAGTGTATGTGAGAACTCATCTCATGTCAACCAACAAAATTCAAACAGTATTTTAGAGCAATTGCAACTAACAGCAGAATACATTCTTTTCATGAAAACATGGGAACAAATCAATGTAAAATTATTTCCTGGGCCCTAACAGAAAATTCAATGAGTTTAAAAGAACTGAAGTGACATAGAGCATATTCTCCCAGCACATTAGAATCAAACTACATACAACATCACTAACAGAAAGATGACAAAAAATATCCAAACACTTGAAGATTAAACAACATATCCATGGCTCAAAAAGAGAGTTTTAAGAGAAAAATTTTAAATACTCAATGATGAATGAAAACAAAATGTATCAAAAGTATGAAAGATACCTTATACAATTCTATAAGGGAAAATTTTAGTACTACATGCATGCACTAGAAAAAAGATAAAGCCTAAGTGAATAATCTGAGTTCCCACTTCCAGACTATAGATGATAAAGAGCAAATTAAACCCAAATAAAAAAGAAGGAAGACAATAATTAAAACAAAATCAAAAGTTAATAGAATTCAAAGCAGAAAAAGCATAGGAAAACTCAATGAAATAAAAAGCTAGTTCTGTGGATGAATCATTAAAATTGACAAATCTCTGACAAGACTGAGGAAGAAAAATGAAAGCAGCACAAGTGACCAATATTATGAACAAATTAAATATCACTATAGACCCTGCAGGCCAAGAGAAGGATAGTAAGAGACTGCTATGAATAACTCTAAGTGTGATAACTTAGATAAAATGCATCAAACCAAGGACTTAGCTCAGCGACATAGGTGCCTGCCTGGCAAGCATGAGGTCGTGAGTTCAATCCCCAGTACCAATAAATAAATAAATATAAAAAATAATAAAATGCATTGTCTCCAAAACACTCTCTCTCTGTTTCTCTGTCTCTCTGTCTCTCTCTCTCTCCAGAAACCCATCCAATATGAAATAGATAATTTTAACTATAAAGAAAATTGAATTTGTACTTTTAAAACTTCAAAAATAGAGAACTCTAGACCCAGATGGTCTCTACACAGCATTGTAGCAAATATTTAAAGAACTAACTCTAACACATTGTCTTCCAGAAAAATGAAGGGAACTTTTCTAGTTCCTTTTATGAAGCTAATTTTATCCTAAAATTAAAATTGGACATTAAATTTTAGAAAAGAGAAAATTGCAATCGTTCATATATATAGACAAAAAAGCCCTTGATAAAATATTAGTAAATAAATTCCACAATATAGTAAAGGAATTACAAACATGGCTAAGTGGTATTTATTTCAGGTATTTATTTCAATATTCCAAAATAAATAACATTAACTTTAATAATAGACTAAAGAAGAAAAGTCACATAAAATCGTATACATCAAAGCATTTGTCACAAAAGAATAGTATCTAAAATATATATAAAGCAATAGAAGACCAGGCAATATGAATAGAATAGGGTCAGAAGACATGAAAGTTACCAAAGAGAATATAAATATGGGATGTATGTATATAGGAAGATTCCTGGCATCATAACCCCACTGACATAGCACTATATGCCTATCATAATCACTAAAGAAGAAAATGTTGATAACACTAAATGTCATCAAGTTTTCAGGGCAATTGAATCACTCATATATTGTTGAATAGGACATCAAACGTTACAACCACCTAGAAAGCAGTTTGGCAGTTTCTTAAGAAGCGAAACATGCAATCACTACACTCCTGAACATTTATCCCGAAGAAATGAGGAACTGTATGTACACAGAAGTAGAACACAACTATTTATAACAGCTTTATTTGTGATAGTTCAAAGCTGGAAACAAAGCAGATGTCCTTCAACAGGTAAACAGCTTTTTTATATATACATATACATATGCATATACATATATATATATATGTATGTATGTATATGTATGTGGAATAATGCTGAGCAATAAGAACAAATTGCTGATACATGTACGACCTGGATGGATCTCCACAGTATTATGTTGAGTGAACTAAGTCAGTCCCAGAAGATGATATAACATATGATTCCATTTATTATGACAGTTTCCACTTGCAGTGCTGAGAATAAAATCCAGACCCTCATGCATGCAAGACAAAGCCCTACCACTAAGCTCCATTCTCAGGGCCTGTACAGCATTCTTAAAATGATGAAACTTTTTGTCTTTTTGAGACAGGGTCTTGCTGTGCAGTTCAGGCTGGCCTTGAGCTTACTTTGTAGCCCAGGCTGCTCTCCAACTTACAATGATCCTCCTGCCTCAGTCTCCCAAGTGCAAAATGACGAAAGCATAAAAAATGGAGAGCAGATTCATTGTTGCCAGAGTTAGGCAGAGGAAAGACAAGTGGTTGTAGCTACAAAACAACACCAGGAAGGATTCTTGAGGTGACGAGTCCTCTGTATTTTCACTGGATCAGTAACATTATCCTGATTGTGATAATTCATTGTTTTTCCAGATTTAATCTTTGGGGTAATTTAAGTAGAGAATATATAGTAGCTCTGCATATTATATCTTAAAATTGGATGTGAGTGTACAATTCTAAATAAAATGTTAAATTTTAAAAATGTAAGTGGAGAACTAGAAGTATAGTCAAGCAGGCAAGTATTTGCTTAGCCTGTGTGAAGTCCTGGGTTTGACTCCATCAACAATAAGAGAGAGACAGACAGACAAAGAGAGTCAGAGAGAGACAGAGACAGAGAGACAGATGGAACTGATATGTAATTGAAATGCTTCAGCCTTTGCTAGTTGGTTATAATTTTTGTTATTTTATTGACTATGATTTCAATAATTTACTTATCCCAGTTTTTGCTATTTTTATTGCTGTCAATATCCTCAACAGTATTGAATTGTCTCTGTATTTGGTTAAATTACATTCTCAAGTAAAATTTTCAAAAAATCTAGTTCAATCACTCCATATTAGAAAATATTTTAATTTTTTCCTGACATCTATGTATGTAACTGATAGTTCAAGTATGGTATTTTAACTAAATATAGCTTTATTTCCAAATTTAGAAAGTATTTATGTTAGGGCGTTTTTTCCTACTGTGACAAAATAGCTGACACACACAACTTAAAGGAAGAAAAATTTATTTTGGCTCAAGGTTTCAGAGGCTTCAGTTCCTGGTCTGCTGGTTCTACAGCTGCGGGACTCGGGTGAGGTCAAATGTCATGGGGGTGGAGGTCACGGGAAAATAACAGTCCCACCTCATGGCAGCCAGGAAGTAGAGAGAGAGGGAAAGATTAGAGGGCAAGGGGCCAGGGGCTGGATATAGTTCCCAAGGTCCCACCCTCATTATCCACCCATTGTCCTCAATTAGGACCCTCTCCTCTGTTATCTCCTAATAAGGTCATTATTTACAATCTAGTAAGAGGATTAATCCACTAATAACGTAAGAGCCCTCATAAAACAGTTCCCCACAGCCCATCAGCAGGCAGGCCTTCAACACAAGGAGCCTTTTAGGGAATGCTAAATTTGGCTCTGTTGTTACCAATGAAAAATCTGATGTCACGCTCGTCTTAATTTTTGGGAAATCACCATATTGATATTTTTCCTTGAGAGTTCCAGGTGCTTTATTAAAGAGTTTATTTCAGGTATGAATCATTTGCCACTTCCCAGGCTTTCAGGGAGACTTCTGGGTAGAAGTTTGCCATTTGAATTTTACTGTAGCAATAAGAAGATTATTGGTCTGATTTCTGTGGTTATTTCTCCCAATCTTTAATTCTGCACCCTTAATTTCTGTTTTTTCATTCTGGAACTTCGATTATGTGGCTGTTGTAGTCCCTCCAATGACCTTTAATGATTTTAGCCCTTTTTTAGTCTTCTACTTGGTCTTTACATTTGTACTTTCAGTCTTGGCATTTCATAGTCTCTTCCCAAGTCAAGAGCCAGAGTGAGCAAGGTTTAACATAAATCAGATCGTGGCATTCTTAACCCCAAGCCTGCATCTTCAATTTATCTTGCATTCACCTGTAGAGTATGAGCTGTCTCTGGAGCCTCTCTGACTTCAACTTGCAAGGCTCTTGAGCTTTTTCACTCTTCCACTTAGCTGCGCAGCCTCTGCACTGTCTTCAGTCCCATAGACACACTCTCGCCCTACAGAGTTTACACAAATTATGCCCCCACACACAATCCTTTCCATTGATACTCTCACAGGGGGCTTGACCTTGATAGTCCCATTAATTCCTAAACCGGCCTTCTCCCACAGTACACCGTGTTCATCTCCTGGCTTCCTTCGTGGCTCCAATCATTGGCCCTTGTTTCTCATGCTTGTATTTACTGTTCCTGAATCTCTAAATTCAGCTCTCCAAGAATGGAATTTTGTGTCTGTTTTGTTCTTCACTAATGTAACCAAAGTAACCGAAGTATGTATGTAAATTCATAACCGAATTTAGTTATGATACTAGGATCAGGTGCATCATAGATATTAAACTAATATTTATTAAATGATTGAATATCTTCCTGTCCTAGAAAATTAAGTGATTCACTTTTCTTGAAGCTCTTCAATTAAACATTTCATTTGTCTACTTCAGACTTGAACTCTTTCTTTAATTGTTGTTCTTTGTTTCCTGCTTTTTTTTACTACTGCAAAATCACCTCATCATACGCTGAAAATAGTGATTAGAATAATTCTAGGTTATTTTTCTTTCATTTTCTTAAAAGAAAAGATGAATCCTCATTTCTAATTCATTTAGTCATTTTCATTTCAAGTTATATAGCAATAGACAATAATCAAGACTTGGTTGTCAGTGCCAGAAACTTAAATTAAATTAGCATAAGGAAAGAAAGACTTTGTTCTCTTCCTGTTGATATAATTGAAAATCCAGGGTACATCTGTCTTTACTTGTGGCTGAATTCCATATCTTTTTCTCTGGCTTTTGAAGACACTCTCCTCATGGTTGACAAAATAGCTAAGAAGCTATGATTTCCTTTCTGTTTATAAATATGTGGTACATGGAAGTTTGTTCCAGTGCTTGTGGTAGAATAGTTTTAAGGAAGATTCTGATTGCCCTGGCTGCTGCAGTCAGGTATTTGGGATTCTCTGATTTTTTTCTTTTCATACTTGAATTTCATGTACCTGAGTGCAAAGAGCTACAAGATAAACAGCATTACCTAAACTGAATAGGTTAAGGTTCTCCCAAATATAGAGATTTTTAGTGTTGCAAGAAAAGAGGTAAAATTTGTGTATCATGCATGATCTTTTTGTGTTTTGAGGAAAACAGTTCTTATTTTTAGTCAAACATAGCCAGCTATAATTTCACATTAAAATATAAAAGATTCTATCCTTAGGGATATTCACCTGAATAAAACCAATTAACTATTTTATTAACTGCTTTTTTAAAAAGTAAAAGCAGTATCTTCAAATTTCTATCTGGGCAGTTATTTATAGCTCCAGAGAAAGACTAAGATTTCATTGCTTCTGTGACTTAATTTTTAGTGTGTCATAAAGAGCATTTGCTTGGTATGTGATTAAAATCATATAAGGTTATTCAATATATTGTTAGTTTTTTAAGACCATGATAGGCAACATTTTTCCTGGACAACAATACCTTAGTTGCTAAATATGACAGTGAGAAAAAACAGTATAATGAGTTCATTTTTAAAAGGTTGTAAGTAAATCAAGAAACATACAGTAATGACATGATAGTAATATTCTGCTAATCAGAACTTTGTTGTTATATATTTTGAGTAGTTCCAAATGTTTTAACTTATGTAATCACCTGGTATTTGAGATCATAAAATATATATCATTGTGTCTACTTATAAACTCTGGTCATTGTAGGTTAATAGATTTATACATAATACCACACAGCTTTTTATCACATTGTATTAGAGAGCTCTGTTTATATTTACACTTCACCTGTTAAGATCACGACCTACATGAGAAGAGATATATTGTATCTCTTATTTTTGTACTTGTAGATCCTAGCTAGTGCTTGGACCAAAAAACAAAACAAAACAAAATACCAAAACAAAAAATAACAAATGCTCCTATTGCTGCCTCTGGTCACAAAGCTAAGCCACATGGCCCAGATAAAAACTGAGCACATGGATTGCCCATTAAAATGTAACACATCACAGGTGTTTTTAAATTAGCAAATACAATAACCTTGAGTGGAGCCCCTGAAATGCTAATCAACAAGGTATGAGTGGGGAGTCCCAGCAGGAAGTAGATGATATATGTAAGAAACGTGATTAAAGAAAGTTAACAAAGAAATGATTGCAAAAGATAGGAAGAAGGAAAACCAGAGGCAATGCAGGACCGAGGTCCTGGGAATAATGGCAGGGAGCTAACACCACTCCTAGACCTGCAGAGATAAGAAGTGAATTCCAGACCACAGAGGGCTGTGGGGACAGCATGACAGGAGCTGGCCCTCTACAGATGCTACCATAGGCAGGGGACCAGGAGAAAAACACCCTGACTTTACCTTTTTTCTCTTCTCCCATCTCATCGTGACTAAAGCCAAGAAGCAGACAGAGACTAATGTACCCCTGTTAGTGTCCCACAGGCCAGGCAGATATCAGGGTAGAAAGGGAGGGAGAAGGATTTGGAGAGGTCAAGAGAAGACACCCCATCTGCAGTCTGCTGCTCCAAGCTTTAAGTGATGAAAGTGAAAACTCACTTGACTGCTTAGACTACACTTTACTGGTGACAACTCAGAAGGACTTGGTGTGCTTAGAACTTCTGCCCATCTTTGGAAGAATAACTTGCTCTTGCCAAGAAGTATAAACAGATGGATCCATGGCGTAATTCTTCACTGGCACTGTGCACCGTTACCATTTGTGGCTACAGTTCTGGGTTCAAGGGAGCTGCTGGCTATAGTTAGTATCCAAGATCTTCCAAAGAACAACTGGCATACTCTTCCCAGTAAGTGTGGACCAAGTCTACCCACACTGCGAGTTTCATTTTTCATTAATTGAAAGTGACAGTACATTTGCCCCTCCTTTTTTAGAGAACAAAATACCGATTCAAAGATTGTTCCAACTATGAACTCCAAACAGCACACACAACAGAAGCAAATGAATCCCTTGGGTCTATTTCTTCATGAATGGATTCTTCTGTGTGTTCCAGTGAGTCCTAACTTTCAAATTCTCCATACTGCTTTCCCTGCTTAGGCCAGCAGTAGTCTTTCCTTTAATAGTTGGCTTGGTTTTTCCCTCTTGAGCCATGATAATCTCAACTGAATTAGAGTGCAACACAGACACACAGAATATTAAGGAAATGACCAGCATAAATCTTTTTCAAGTAAAGAAGACTCGGGTTTCTGATATTAGTGTATAAAAACGATGAACTAGTTCCATCATTACATGATACTAGTGAACTCAGTAGCCTTTCAGAATTTGATATTTTCATCTAAGGCACTGTTGGGATATAGCTCAGTGGTGGAGTGTATTGCTACTATGCCCAAGGCTCTGGGTTCAATCTCTGGTACAAACAAAACAAAACAAAACAAAACAAAAAAACAACAAAGAGGCATTTAACTCATTTTCCTATGCCTTCAGGATTTTGAAATATCTGAAATACTACCTATCATGAAATATTATAATGATACAATATATACTTGCCAAACATAAACTTTCTACCAAACCAATACAAAGGTACATATTTGCCTTTTGTTTTCTGTAGAGTAGCTCAGGCGCTTCATGAAGCAGCATGCTTGACTTCACTGGAGAAAAGATGCTTTCATTTCAACCTGTCCTTCGATATGGAATAAAAATGGAGAAATACATATAGACGGGGTTATTTGTTCTGGTTTGTAGAAGTGGGGATTGAACCCAGGGGCACTCTATCACTGAGTTACATCCTTAGCCTTTTTTATTTTCATATTTAATGAGATAAGATCTCCCTAAATTTCCCAGGCTTTCATTAAAATTATGATCTTTCTGCCTCAACTTCCAAAGTAGCTGAAATTGTAGGCATGTGCCACTACACCAGTTTATATACTAGTTTCAAGGTTCAGCTTTCCTATGTGAGAAATAGGGATAGTGACAGTATTTACCTGTAGACTTTTCTCTGGAACTAAAGGAAAAGAAGCACTCAGGAAAAAATGGAGAAAAGAAAACAATATCAAATGGCATAAATATGCAAGCTGCTCTTGAGGTTAGTGTAGTTGATGAGTCATACTATTTGCTACATCAGTTTACTTTCATTTTGTGTAAATGCTGTGTTGCTACTCTTGACTAATAGTAGAATCAGAATCTTAATCTGTGAAAATGGAATTTTTCAGTGTTTCTACAATGAATAATGAAAGGTATAACTTGACTGATTTGGGTTGAGTGTAATCAAACCCTGGCTTGGAAAGAGAAAGAACGTGAAAGAACTGATTAAAAGCTGTAATAAATCTCTTGTAAGTATAGTCAGACTCTGGTTTAATATAATAGTCAGGGATATATTCACATGATTTCTGCAAAAACACAGTACTGTAAATTGATTTAACTCTCTGGATTTAAATGATTGTTATCAATTACTGCTCATGAATATGTGGACTAGCTGATCAGGCTTCTTGGTATTGGACAGAGGCAGTAAGACATCCATAGTCAATTGCAGTTTGGGGACAGTTCTTTTGAGCTGTCTGGGGTGGGTGGCCACTAGCTGGCCTAGGATGGATTTCGTGGACACAGATGAGCTTTTTTGCATTGGTTTCTCCCAACTATCCAGAAGGACAGCTGTGGATTACACTTCACAGTGCCTGGGCACGGTAGAGACTTAGGCTCAGACATACTTCATATTTCACTTCATTATTATTTTTCTAGTCCCAAGACCACTCAGATTTGAAGAGTAGACAGAGACTCCAATGCTGAATGGAAGATACTAAAAAAATCAAAAGATATGGATAGACAGAGGTGGAAAATTGGGACCTTTTTTGTGTTCAGCCTACCCAAGTGTTTTACTTGAATTTTCTTATGAGCAGTACTCAAAGGCTTACAAACATCTGGGAAGCTTCAGAAAATTGGACATTGCTACACTAGCATGCCACTACAACAAGCAAGCCAAATTTGTACTTAAAGGGATCTATAAGACATGCCAACTATTTTTATGAATGTACAAGTTTGGCTGACTTATGTTTTCTAATAGCTGAAACATCCCATTTGTGCAGCTCAAGTAATCAAATTAGATGCAGTAACTAGTGGAGTGACCTCTTGCCCATCCATCCTTTTAACAGGATGATTCTTGAGTTAGTTTATATATTGGGTTTAATTTACAGAACAAATGTCATTTTTTTCTGAAAGCTTCCATCTCACTTCTATCATATGTTTGGAAGGAAGAAAGTTATCTTTCCTATATTTGAAAATGTAGGGCCTAATGAAAAGCATAGTTATATGGCACAATTACTTATATTTCTCAGTACCATAAACTGCAGGTAGGGGAAAGCATTTACAACTCTTTTCTTCTGCAGTTGTAGGTGATTTGTGTATCTAAACATAGAGATCCAGGGGGAATTTAGATTAAAGACAATAATATTTTTGCTTGGCCCTTGTTAATAATAAAATGTTTTGCTTAAGTACTGAATAGACAAAGAATAGAACTAAAAAATATCACTGGGAAAATGAAATAATTACAATAAAGCCATGGCATGAAATATAAAATTACATATATATGCATAATTATATATATAATTATATATAATATTTATATATAATATATATTATATATTATATATATTTATATATATATATAAAATTAAGAGTAACTATTACTCCATTGATGCTTGTTAGATATTTTAGGATGCAGCAGAGGCAGCTGCTCAGTAGAATTGCTGTCGTGCTTGTTCCTATGACAAAGTTGAAGATCAGAAAATGTAGCAGTGCTACATTCAGAGGAGTCCAGTTTCCTAGCCAGTTAGGAGCTAGGAAAATCACTTAAAATGTTGTTCTGCAACTTCTAGTGTTTTTAAATAGTTCTAGCAGGGATTTAAAATGGTAGAAACTTGTTTGTAGTAGGTGTTATATAAAAAGGTATTACTGTTACTCCAATAGTTCTTTGCCTAAATTTCCAGTTAGAATTCTTAATTTCTCCAAGTTTTTATCTCTCTGGCTTGTTGAATTCCTCTTGAGTTCCAAGGCATGCACTGATTTCATGCTATGTGTGAAGATTTTTATTTGCTTGTTTGTTTTTGTTTTAACCTGGGGCCTTTGCATTGAGTCCTTTTTTACTTTTTTATTTTGAGGTAGAATGTCATTGTCCCTAAATGGCCCAGGATGAGCTTGAGTTTGCTATTCTCCTACCTCAGCCTTCCACAAGGCTAGGCTTATAGGCACGCTCCACATGCACGGCTAAAATTGAACTTTGGAGCAAGCCTTAGGTTTAAGAGTTTGGTTTTGGCTTTAGATTGCCCAGTGATAGTGTCCATTTTAACATCTTATTCACTGAATTTCTTTGTTTACTTCAGTGGAGTATCCGTGATATTTTATGGTAATAGTCACTGTTAAATCCTGTTAAATAAAGAAGAATCAGGATTCAAATCCTGAGCCCTACCTTACTAATGACATGATATTGATAAGCGAGTAGTTCTCAATCCCGCTTTCCTTACTTTCAAATTGGGGATAATTATGTTACTTATCTCAGGATAGTTGTAACTATATAGGTGGTAATGTGTATTAAAAAAAAAACTTGTAGTAATCATTCTGTACATAATGATAAAAGTCCTCAATAGCTTGATCCATGGAAATTCTTTGGGAGCTATACAATCAGTGTAAGCAAAAAAGACTAAAAATATTAATTCTGTGGTTGCCTACTAAACAGCCAAGTACAATCACCCTGCAGAATGAGCCACACTTACTAAACTCTGCCTATGCACAGGCACAAAGAGCAATTTTTTTTCTTGTTCCACATGTTAAACTGGCAACCAAAGATCTTCAGGTATTGTGGACAATATCTGACATGAAAAATAGAGACAAAGCAAGCATGAAAAAGCAAAGACGGAGAACAAAGGTCAGCCACGGGAAGACTTTTAAGAAGTAGATAGGTATTATCAAAGATTGAAAATGAGATCAGGATGCTATACAAATAATTATTCAGAGAATAAAAAGAGCTCTTCAAAATCAAGACCAAGAGGATAGAAAAAAAAAGAGACAAAAAATTTTGAAGGAAAAGTTAGAAAATTCCACAAAATATAAAGACACAAAGACAAAAATTAAAGGACCATTCTAGAAGGCCTAATTTCCAAAACATAATTTGTTTCAGGAGATAAAATAAAGACATACTCAGTGAAATAACTCTAGAAAATTCCTCAGACTAATAAGGCATAATTTTCTAAATTTAAAAAAGCCTAATGAGTGAACAAAAAATAATAATAAATCAAAAGAATAAAAAGAACATTGCAAAACTCATATAGATGCAGAACACTGGAAATGATAAGCCAGTTCCACAAATTTCCAAGAGGAAAAAAACCAGAACAAAACAGATAGTTTCCATGTGGAGGATCAAGAAAGACAATCAAATTTCTTAAATGCAATACTGTTAAAAACAGGGAGAGAAGGAAGACCTTCCACATTCTAAGACATTCTGACTGCTGATCTAGTTTAGAAATCTTTCAATCAGTAAAGGCAGAATAAAAACATTTGCATACAAGTCAGTTCTCACATAATGCAAAGGAACTCAGTGCCACCTTCTTAGGAAGCTACATAAAGATAAAAAATCTTGAAAGCAAGAGGAGCAATCAAAATAAAGAAAACGTGAATTCAGAGATCCAACACTGGAACTGGGGAAAAGGGAACTAGCAGACTGGTGGTGAAGGGAAAACTCCCTAAGTGGTACAGAGTTCAATGAGAACAGCAGAATTCCGTGGAGAAATCCTCTTCAAGAACAGGTTGAGAAGATAAGCATCATGTCTGCAGAAGTTACAGGGAGCTTTCAGCAACTGAGGCCATTTCTGTCTTGAATTAACCAACCAAGCAAATGAGAAAACAAGGTACACAGAACCAAACATTGTGCAGGAAATGAAAAGTAGTGTGGAAGTTGTACAGCTCAGACTCAAACGCAATTACATAAACATGTATAAAATCTTTCAATTACGTTATATAGCCTACAGAAAATACAGTAACAACAATATAAGCCTGAAATTTTGAGCTAACTAAAATTATGGTGGCATAGTGAGGGCAGGGGAAAGATGAGGAGAGGACAATGAAAAATGCATCACACCTGTAATCCCAGTGCTCTGGGAGGCTGAGCTGGCAGGATATTAAGTTCCAGCTCAGTCTGGCAACTTCATGACTTAGAAAAAACCTGTATCAAAAAAATAAAAAAAATGAAAGGGTTGAGATGTAGCTCAGAGAGAAGGACCTAGGGTCCTTGTCGTCTAATATGTGCACATGCACATGCATACACACGTACACACACACACACACACATACACACATATTTTCTTATTTTCAGTACTGTGAAGTCAATACCCAATGAACAGAGTGAATCAGTGAATACAAATGTAAATATATTTCATGCTATGGGTCTAAATGCCAAAAAACTCAATTAAGTAATTGAAATTGTAGTACTTGGGTCTGAAGAGAGGGAAATTTGGTGAGAGTAGGACAGGAAGCTGATTCTATTCTAAGAAGCTTTGCAGATTTATTTGATCTTTAAAATAAGTGGTTCTATAATTTGATGAAAATAAAATCCAAATTGTTAAAATAATATATCTATGGCATTACTTATTAGTTGAGTGCTTTGAAAAATGAAGAAAAATGATTCTCAAAATAAACACATCTGTGGAAGCTTCTAAACATGAACACACAGACACATATGTGTGTTTACGCACATCTATCTCCAAGCAAGTATTTTCTAGATGGAAAACATATTGTTTTCTGTGAGTACTGCAGTTCTTTGTCTAACGTTTATCTGTAGATTTTATCACACATTCTTGAGAACCCTAACATGTTAACTAACTTCATAGCAAAGGATAGTCAACAACAAAGCAGTGACCAACTTTCTCCTTCTGGCTCCTTACCCAGAATGAAAAACAGAATAAAAATAAATGGCATACTTTATTACTAAAAAGCTGTATGCTTCTAAAAAGAGAACAAGATAATAATTGGTCTCATGAAAATTTATAAAAGCTTTTGACTAAATAAGGGATCAAAAACTAACATATACAAAGGAGCCAAATAATTATGTAAATAGTTAATCACATTTAAAAGTTCAGATATCAAGCACTAGCGACTCATAATCATGAGGAGCTCTTTGCAATATGGCACCAGTCAGTGTGCTATGAGGATAAAAACAATTCTCTAAACATTCAGGGATGAAGAAGAGAGAAGGCATTAGGCTGGATTAGTTTTCTGAGTACAAAAATTAAGCAATATGTTAGTTTCCTCCTGTGGTTTAATTGTGATTACCCACCACAACACAGGAAAATATATTCTAATATGGGTAATGAGGCGATGGAATGTGGTACAGATGTGGATTTTTGCCAGTCTTCAGTAGTATATCAAAGCTCAGCATGTTACTCTATTACACAGTGTTACTCTCAGCTATTCTGTCAAACATAAACATCTCAGGAAACGAGGCTTGAGAAACTTGTCTATAGGGTACTATGATTATTTTATGTATGATAAAAAATGAATTCTCTTCAATGCCAAGATATACCTTTGTAAGGAACTAGGTACTAATGAACTGGAAGCAGGACTCCACAGTACTGGGGAATCATTTACCTGACCATAGCACCAACAGGCACAGTGCTTTTCTCCTCTAGTTTGTACTGGCTAAAGTGCACCTTCTAGTAGGGTAACTTGGACTGGGCCAAAATTCTTCCCAGCATCACCAACGCTGCTACTCTATGCTAAGCGCTACCAAAAGCCTCCTGTTGACTGCAGTCTTAGCTTTTATATACAATATAGGTATGTTTCTTAGTCACCTTTCTCATTGCTGGGACACAATTCCCAACACCCACAACTTAAAAAGAGGAGAGACCTTCATCTTGGCTCACAGTTGCAGTCCCTGGTCTGCTGATTCCAAGGCAGCAACAACATGGTAAAGGGTTCTTGCGGGGTAATGCTGCTCACATAATGGCAGCCAGGAAGCAGAGAGGAAAGGGAGTTGCTTGGGATGGAGATGATGTCCTTCCGGGTTATGTTCTCAGTGATCACCTTTAACCAAGTCCAACCTCCTGAAAGGACACTCAGCTGCCGACTCATTTGTGGATGAATCTAGTAATGAGTATAGTGTCCCCATGAACCAATTGCTTTCCAAACACTCAGGGATTCTCCAGATCTAAACCGTAACAGCATGAAAGAGTAGTCCAGTAAGAGTTCACAGGCTGCCTGTCACACAGTAGGAACTCAAAATATTTTCAGTGACTGCTATCTCTGGACAAGTACTATGCTTTAATAATACCAAGACAAAGAGTCTTAGCCATATTTAGTAAGAGCTAGGTTATATTCCATATATGCTTAATGCAGTTTTATATTTCAGTTATACAAACAATGTTAATGAGAGGTGAGATTTTAATGACCAAATATCTCAAGTATTTCTGGAGAAGATTAATTTGTACAGTTTTAACTCTGAAAACTCAGACATTATTTTCTGGGGAACATGCATTTTTCAAGGTGATTTCCTTAAGTTTTCTTCATTGATAATTTTTCTGTTGCCAAACTTTTCTTGTTGCTACATGGTTGTTATGGGCCTCGGTTTTATCCTCACTTATCTTGTCCTAGTTTAGTCAGTTTTCTTTCTTTCTTTCTTTCTTTCTTTCTTTCTTTCTTTCTTTCTTTCTTTCTCTTTCTCTCTCTCTCTCTCTCTCTCTCTCTCTCTCTCTCTTTCTTTCTTTCTTTCTTTCTTTCTTTCTTTCTTTCTTTCTTTCTTTTTTCTACCTATCTATGTATCTATCTGTCTGTCTGTCTGTCTATCAAATCCTGTTTCAGATATGTTGCATTATGTGGGCTTAGTTGTTTGTAGCTTACTAATGAAGTTAATTAAAACTATATATTTTACACCACAGAGAAATAATGCATTTATGACACAATAAATACTCCACTATTTTAAGGGATACACCGCAAGTCTCAAGAACTCTTGAAGTTACTTCTTCCCACAGATCAGGGCTTGGCAGATGTATCCCACATGAATCAAGTCCAGCTTGCCAACTTTGGCTGTAAGTAAAGTATTTTTGGGTCATGGACACAGTCTCCATTTACATATTGTCTATGGCCATTCGGTCTACAGCAGTGGAGTTGAGTAGTTGTGACAGAGATGATTTAGGGGCTTTTTTCTTCTCTTACCCAAAATAGTTGCCCATTTCTGCCATATAACTAGAGATTATTTGCTTTCTGATACATTAGGTTGAAAAGGTACCAGGAGCTAGCATTATAATCTTTACTTGGTAAGATTAAAAATAAGATAATTAAGCTGTAGGATGATTGGAGATTTTTCACTTTGGAAGATACAGTGGCAACACAGACCCAACAAAAATGTCAAATTTGTTAGAGAAGGATTTCTTATTTGTAAATTATTTTTTTAACTAGGACCATAAAAGATAAGCAATTACATTTTAAAGAAGTTCCCATTATTTTCTGTGGAAGCAAGAAAAAGTGGGTATTTTGTTGATTTCATACAGATGATTTAAATTTTTTTCATAATTTTTGAGTAAACCATTCTCCAGGACATTTTTCTTTTTCTATTGTAACATAATAACTGTCATCTGTTGCTCAGCTTAACTGTTCTTTCCTGCTCTTTGTCCATGTATCTTATATTAAATATGTATCAGTAAGGATATTGGATGATAGGGAAATGCATATGTTTGTGTAAAATATTTCTACATATTCATACACATATGCACAAATGTATTTCAATTCAACTGACTCAAAAATTGAATGCTTTAAATGACCAATTTTGTACCACATTTTGAGACTACAAAATCCTACCTCGACATTATTCCTTACCTACATAACTTGGTTTGGAATCACAACACTGATGTAAGATGATTTGTTTATTTTAGTCTTTTAAATATGAAGAAAAACAGAACAGATTTATTTCTTTTCTGTCCTTCCATTTAGTTAGATGAAGAATTAAATTGTCCAAAGCCTTATCTGTCAATTCCCTAGCATATTATATTATCAACATTAACATAAAAGATGAGGAATTCAAGCGAGAAAAAGCACAACTTCATAGCGCCTGTAAATCACCACAGATCGACTTAAATGGTGATATCTACTCTCACTACATAGTTGTTACAGTAGCACTGGGAGTGATTTTTAATGAAATACATCACTGCGCTGGCTCCCTCATTACCTATCCTCACTACAGTTCCCCTCCATAAAAACCAGTGTCTCTTACTGACCATGGGCAGACCAGGGCAAAGTTAATTCAAATTTTGGTAGAATGATTGAGAACCAGCGATTTCTTTCAGAACAGAACCCTTGGAAAACACATTAAATTTTTTTTATTTTCCTAACCTGTTGGCATGGAGCACTGAACAATTACAGAATTTGTGGAACAAAGCAGTGGCACTAGAAGCTACCAATATTTGGTGTCTGCTGTTCAGGTCTAAGTCAGTTCAGTGTTTGTTTTTTTTTTTTTTTCTTTTTTTCTTTTTAAAATTTTATTTAAAGAGAAAAAACAAAAAACAAAACAACCAGACAAAACAGAAAAAGGGTAGCAACAATACAGCATTCCAAAGGCAAAAAAATTGAAAGAACCACAATAACAAAAACAAAACAAAAACAAAAACACTAAGAAATCACCACTTGATAGGTTACATACTGTCATCATTGGAAATAGTTGTTCAAGTTACAAAATTAAAGCACACAAAGTAGACATTCAGTGAGACTATTAACAGTTCTGCTCAACAATCCAACAAAAACAGTAATGTAGTCATTTATCTTACACACTTAAACATACATTCAGTTATGTCCTTTAGAGCACTTTCTTCCCCCTCTTATATATATATATATATATATATATATATATATATATATATATATATATATATAAAATGATCTTATATATTTTATATATATATTAGATTTTATATATGTATGATTTTTTATATATATAAAAGGATCTTCACTATCTGTCATATTGTCTCATTTTCTTCCAAATGGTTGTCCATATCTTTGCATATGGGGAGCTCATACTAAATACCATAGCCAATTTTTTCACAAGATGTGTAGTTAACTGGCTCCCACTTGCTGGGGGGGGGGACATGGGACAGGACAACATGAGATGTCTGATTCTCAGCCTGCCCACTGGCAGGATTACAGCCACCCCCCAGAAAGGGGAGGCGTTCCTTGTTCTCCCAGCACCCGAGTCAACCGCATGGTGCAGGTCCCAAGGCGCCAGGGTCTCTCTCCTTCAGGCTGCCAAAAGTCTGCCACGCTCTCAGCCACCCTCCAGAGAGAGGAGGAGCTCCTTGTTCTCCCAGCACCCCAAGTCAACCACAAGGTGCAGGTCCCGAGGAGCCAGGGTCTCTCCCCTTCAGGCCCCCCAAAGTCCGCTATACTCACCTGCTATTTCTTTCTGATGAATTGACCATTACATTTCCAAAGTTCTGAAATGGCCATCAGAACCATAGAAAGAATTCTCTTTAGGCTCCTGTTTGAAACCAGCAGCTACAGCAATCTGCTGGCCTTGCTTCAGGGCCATAGTTCAGTGTTAATTGTGGCTGCATAGGACGAAAACTCCCAAATTTTGGCTGTTGCAGTTATCAGTGTTGTTTAGGTATTAGAGATACAACCTGGGGCCTTTGCATGACATTTTTAAGAACTTTCAGATATGATCTCAAACAAGTTGCTTGGGGTGGGCTGAAACTTGCCTTCCTCTGAGAGTATCAGGGTTACAGTTGCATGTCAACATGCCACACTTCTTTCATTCAGAGTCTAGGCAATCCAGGGTGGCATGGTGGTTGAAAGACCCAATGACTGGTACCTCTCTGCTCTACTAATCTTCCCTCAAATTCCATTTTCAAGGTCACCTTAAGACTGGAGCTTCAGCCTTCTGGAGAGCGTTTTGGGCAACAGGGAGGAAAAAATGGGAAAGGTGAACAAAGTGCACTGCTACTCTTAATTAAAGTGGAGTCCTGCTACTAATGGACTCTAGTGGGATTGACACTGGATGGCCGCTAGAAGTTTCCGACAGAGCCTCTTTGGAAAGTGAATTTTCTTTTACCTCCTTTGTATGTTTTAAAGAATAAAATGAATCATTTTAACAAATGATAACAGCCAGAGTCTGCTCTCAGGTCCTTAAAGTGGGACAATTATAAAATGGAAGAATGTTAGACAGCAAAGTCATATGAAAGTTGTCAAAATCCATGAAAGAATTCCAATGGAAGTTTTATATATTTTATAGCTAATACTGTATCAGTAATGGTGATTAGAAATTCTAGATAAGAACAGTTGACTCAGATGTGTAGAATCTAAGTTCAGCTTAACGTGGAAGAGAACTATTATTTCAAACAAACCAAAAGGCAGAAAGTTTTTTTTTTTTAACGCGAAACCATACATTCTGCTCAAATGCATGGAAATTAAAAGAAATCTCTAGGTTTTGTTGCCTGCAACCACACATATCACTGGAGCCCCAACACTTGGTTTTATTTGAAGTGAGAGACAATTTGGGGGCATATTTAGGTATTTTATTGTAGAACAAGGAAGACAGGTAGAAGAGAAACCAACTCATGAGGATTATGATTTGCTACTTGTGCATCTCTGTCACTATGTCTGAGGGTTCAGAGATGGCCAGGAGGGAGACCCAGTGAGGGGAGTATTCCCCACCAGTCTCCTTTCCTGAGACATGTTTTTTGTCCGTGAAATTCAGATTCTTCCCAGAATGTCTCTCCTTAAACAATTTTGGATCTGAGCTTCCAAATTCTTTTTTGAAATGGTGCTCAAGGCAATCAGCCAGATTTCAGTGAAAGCCTTTGCTTTAAATGAAGGGTAAAGTAGAGCTTAAATGAATATAAGGTCATTTTTCAAGAGAAAAAAATAACCTTTTTGTAACATAACTAAAGAAATATGAAAGCTTCTTTCTTTTGTCTGATAGAATTCAGGGAAATATATTGTGCTATTAAGAAAGGGTTCATATAAGAGTCTCCAGGGAAGGAAAAGTATGGCTTTTTTCCAGTGTGCTGGTGATAATTTCAAGTTGTCTTCTTTTAGGGATCTGCCTGTCTCAGTACTTCAATGGATAACAGAACTCACTGAGTCAGATCTTGGCAATTTCATCAGAATACATTTTCTTGTTTACCTTTGGAGATGTGTAAACGCTCTCTCTTATATTAATGGGAGATGTAATGATAATCATGATGTCAATGACATTTATTTCTTTGGCTCAAATACTCTAAAAATATGTTTCTTCTTTACCGATCTGCACTGGCTAAGTGAAAAAGTCATCAGAGTGACCTTCTTCCATAGTTAATCAGGGGCTCAGGCTAACAGAGGCTCTGCTTTTTCTATAAAGTGGCTCCAAAGGTCACTGTGCTGACCATATTCATCCCAGGAAATCAGACAAGAACAGCAGAGAACAGACACGGATGTCTTAATGCACCCAAGACTATTTTCTGTAACCCAGATGTCGTTATTATAAAGCTGATTCCGGGTGGGTTTTCTTTGCATCTCTCTATTCCTTAAAAAAATAGAGAAATCCTAATCCTTAGACACAATTAGAGCTCATTTATTCATGATGGAGAACAGTCTTTCAATTTTAGAAAGTTAGAGATAAAAATGGATGTGATTAAAGTTTATAGACTCAATGCAGGCAGAAAGAAGTTGACTAAATCCCAGACTACAGAATTAGGATCCTATCTTTGAAGACTGAAACAGTTATTTTAGGCCTTGTTACTGCAATATGGTATAATTTTAGATAATTATAAGTGCCTTAACTACTATTGATTAGCACTAACTTGGTGACAAGGACTTACATACGTGATTTTATTTGATCTTTATAATCATTCTTTGAGACAGTTTAGCATAGTTATTAAATTTGCAGGTTAGGTGGCCAAACTATCTGGGTTCCAATTTTGGTCCTTTCATTTACTAGCTAGAAATTTTGGGGAAAAATTTAACCTTTTTATGACTCAGCTTTTCAAAGGTAAAAAATGTAATAATAGTAAACCGATTCTTAGGGTCAATGTAAAGATTACAGCATTAAAAGAACGAAACTCTCAAAACAGTTGCAGGGCACATGATAAACTTTCATTATTACTATTTTTTTCCCATTTAGACATATGAACATACTGTATTTCAAAAAAGGTAAGAGACTTTCCCATGGTCACAGAGCTAGTAATAGGTAGAACTGGTTGTGAAAAGGTACATCCATTCAACTCAAAGCACTTGTCCTTCCTGCTGTGAAGGAGACCTCAAATGAACGGAGAGCTGATAAGAATGAGCCATGTACAACACTTGTTTCTCAAAGAACTGAGAATAATTGTGCCATATTCAGGTTAGAAGTTTGGAGAAACTACTCAGATCTGTGCTGTAAATTCTAGAAGTGATTACCATGACAGTTGAGTCATGGTTCTAAAGTCATAGCTCCTAGGCCTCAATCTCAGTTCCTAGTTGAATGACCTTAAGGTTAATTTACTTCTCCAAGCCTCAGCTTCATAATCAGTAAAAACAGAGTGTAATAATTTATCCATCTAATCAACTAACAGTAACACTAAGGCTTAGCTGGTAAAGATATTCATTAAGGGATGTATTAGGAAGTCTAGAGGTTAAGGGTTAAGATCCCTGGGAGGAACAGGCCCTTTGTATCTTTCTATTTAGCTGTTTCTTTTACACAGGAGAGGGAGAGAAGGAAAATAGGAGGGAGGAAGAAGGGAGGGAGTGACTGAGAGAAGAGAGAGAAGGGGAGGGGAGGAGAGAAGAGGAGAAAAAGGAGATATTTTTACCAGACACTCCCACCCAGCTCATTGATCAGATCTGGGTCCCTTATGTGCCTTTTGAGCTAGTATACCGACAGAGGGGAATGGAATTGCTATAACTGATATAAAGCAATCATAGTTCATCTCCTGGAAATTCCCACTTTCCTAAGCATAGTTGATAGCTAACCAAAATCTAGCTGTGCTTATAATATGAAGAAGGTGGGCAGTGCTGATGAACTAGGAAGGGTTATATTGTTTGGGAAAGTGTTTAGCTGGGTGCTCTAGGCTACAGTCAGTGCTCAATAAAAGTTAGCTTTGCCAATTCCCTGAGGCCGACATTCCAGAGGGCCATTCTGTGCTCTCACAAAACACAGACCTTCCTATTGTTTCAAAAAAACAGCACTGAACTTGATGGATCACAGACCTAGCTCACATTATTTTGGATGGTATTACAGTTTCCTTTGCAGGGCAAAAAATCCCCATACTTAAAAAAAAAGCTTCTGTCTTCCATCCCTAACAAAAGGTGTGGAAATTGAGGGAGTCCAACCAAGCTGCTTCACGCCTCCTTCACAAGATGATGGGTTTTATTCTTCAGCCCTCTTCCATCAAGCTGCACCATTTTGCTGGTATAAAAAGTACTAGCTGGAGTTTGTTTTGAAGACAGTCTGTGTTCAGAATTCTACAGCTGTACTCTCCTTTTTTTGCATCCACACTCATAGCAGTAGTTGGGAAGGATAAAGAATGCCTAATGAAAAAGGCAGCCATCCATTACCTTGATAATGGTGCGTAACATATGATTCCCCAACTCAGCAGCATTCAAAAATGAGCATTCATTGTCATGCTTATGGGTTTGCCACGATTTGCCAGATCTAAATGGGTTCCCTTGGACCTGCAAATGGGGGTGAGTCTGCTGCATTTGTCTTCTTGATGATAGACTGCCTAAAAATGCAAGTCCTACTGCACAATATACTTCAGGTCTTTGTTCATATTGCATCTTTTGATTCTCCTTTGGTCTAAGTAAGTCTCATTGTTTGTCATTAGTGGGAGATAAATAGACAGGTGCCTTGTTGAAAATTACAGGATCACAGGCAAAATTCGTGGATACAGGGATAGGGAAGGGACAGAGAAAAGGGATGTGATGAGCCGATATACCATCTCATTTCATTAACAGCCCATGTGTAACCTTTCAAATTCCACTTCTGGTGGGCATAGCTTAGACCTGTCTTGTCTTCCTATCCACTCTGATAGGTAAAACCAATTTGTCCAACAGTCTGTTCAATGGATAACAAAGTAATGAAGGGTAGGATAGGGCAGTGGATGAACAGAACCACCTGAAAAGATCAGTTGAAAGAACAATTGAGAAGGCTCGGAGTCCTGGAATCAGGCTTCTATTGATGTACCCACAAAGTAAAGAAGTTCAGTGTGAGACTGATCCTTTCTATGGGGTACTTCACAAGCCAAGGTTACTGATTGGGACTACAGAAAATAGATTTAGGTTTTGCTTTAGTGACATTAATCAAAATGAAAGAATTCAGTCTTTAAACAAATTCTTTGAGGCAACTGGCTCACAAGGGACAAGGCTCCAGTTTCCCAAAAGACAGCAGAGGTCAGGGCTCTTGTCTGCCAAGGTGCCTGTGGTCATTCTGAGTGCTAAGTGTAGAACTGGTAATCAATACCCATTTTTTTGAATGCACCAAAGTACTTAATTGCAAATTTCATGACTGTATATTTGATAATCCTTTGATTGAATTTATAAATGTTGCTTCTTAGAGATTCTGGAGGGCACAAGGTAGAACAGACTTAAGAGACTTTACTGTTTCTCTCTTTTTTTCTTCACCATTGTTTGTTTTCTAAAATCAACCTTTTATGAGATATAATTTAATTACAAGAAAATGCACCTGCTTCTGTGTCCAGTTTTAAGAGTTCTGATAAATATAAACATGCTCTAGAAGGTTTATATCACCCTCAGAAATTCCTTTCTTTGCCAATCTTTGTCAGCCTCTGGACTCAGGTAATCGATGGTATGCTGTCAAAATGGAAAGTTTGCCTCTTCTAGAATTCCTACAAATGGAATTATGTAGCACGCAGTCTACTGTGTGGGTTTTTCATTAAGCTTAAAGTATAATTCACTCACGTCCTGGCATGCTGATTCTTTTTCATAGCAAAATGGCATTCCATTATTTGGAAAAACCACCAACTGTTTATACACTTGCCTATTGACTGACACTCATTTACACCTTCCAGTTTGGGGCTATTACGGAAAAGACTATTAACATTGTTATACACGTCTGTGTGGCCATATTTTCATTTCTTTTCAACAGAAACCTAAGAGTGGAAACTCTGTATTATTTAAAAATGTTTACCTTTATAAGAAACCGTCCTCCAAATTGGATTTACCACTTTATATTCCCTCCAGCAATGGCTGAGAGGAGTTCCAGTTGCTCCACATCCCCTCAAACACTTGATATTATCAGTCTTTAAAACCTTGTCCAGTCTTCTCTCCAGCTTTCCTCTGGTCGTCAATGAGTGTTTTTTGAAGAAACGAAGACAAATATTCCTGGACTTATGTTCCTGAATGAACAAATTCTTGGTGAAAAAATTTCTCTCTCTCTCTCTCTCTCTCTCTCTCTCTCTCTCTCACACACACACACACACACACACACACACACACGGAGAGACGTTTGTTTTCCTTGGGAAATAAAACTTTCGCTTCCCTCAAAATGGGTTTTTAAATCTCAAAAACACAACTTAACTGCCCGGCTTCAAGACCAGCGCGCTGCCAGCTCTCAGGAAAGGGCGAGCTTTCTTCAAAGAGCTCCCACTCCAAGCCTCTCCACTGCTCTCTTCTCTGCTAATAAATAATAATCCCTCTTTGAGGAAAAAAAATAAAAGCTGGAGAGCGCCAGTTAGAACGGAGAGCTGTGGGTTTCCTTGCTTCCTCCCAAAGTCCCCCTTCCAAAGTCCCCCTTTTCCTACCCCGTCAGGTGGCGAAGATGTTCTTTGCCTGGCGCCCAAGTTTGGCAGACGGCCCCTGGACAGCCTGCACCCCGGCCCAGGGCGCGGGCCTGCTAGGCGGGCGCGGGAGGCGCAGGCGGCGGCTGCAGTGGGGCCCGCGAGCCGGGAGGTGCCGCTGCGTCCCCGCTTCGTGGCGCCTGACCCAGCGCGCAAAGTTGGGCAGGGAGCGGGGGGAGGAAGGACCGAGCGGCGCGCGGGTGGCGGGGAAGAGGGGCGGGGGAGCCGGGGAGGAGGGAGGGAGGCAGGGAGGAGGGGAGGGGGGGCGCGTGTGTCACTCCTCTCCCTGGGTACGGAGGATGTGCTGAATGGTGCGCTTTGAGGCGGCGGCGGCGGCGGAGGAGGAGCAGGATCCGGCGGCGGCTGGCGGCCGTGGTGCCCGGCTCGGTTTCTCCTCGGCGTCCGAGGCTCCGCATCCGCCGCGGGCGCCCGACCCCGCGTCCCGCCCGGGGCATGGCCCGGCGCTGCGCCCCCGCGCGCCCCGCCTGCTGAGCGGCGCCGAGGGAGGTGCGGAGACCCGGCGAGGCCGGCGGGGAGCGGAGCCCAGCGCCTCGGCGCGGAGAAGGGAGCCCGCGCCCCGCGCCCCAACCCTGCCGCGCTCGCCCGGGCCGCCCGGAGCCCCGATGAGCCCAGATGGCTGGGGCTCAGCCCGGAGTGCACGCCTTGCAACTCAAGCCCGTGTGCGTGTCCGACAGCCTCAAGAAGGGCACCAAATTCGTCAAGTGGGATGATGTAAGTACCGGGGCGGCCGGCGCGGGGTGCTGGCCGGGCACCGGCGGGGCAGGCCGCGTGGGGGTGGGGCGAGGGGCGCGTTATGCAATGGGCGCACGCGAGCGGGCAGGGGCGGCCCGGGGCGCAAGGTGGGCATCTGCCAGGTGAGGTGGGTGGCGGAGTGCAGGAGCTCCGCGCGCGCCCCGGCGTCCTCGGGGGAGAGGGTGACAGCCCGGCTGGCTCCGACACGCGCGCCCCCTGAGTCTTCAGTCTCTTGGACTTCTGGGGACAGAGGGGCGGGCTTGGCCTGCCGACGGGTCCTGCTGGACTTTGCGAAGTGGGGAGTGTGAAGTTAGGACCAGCTGTCAAGCGCCAGGTGGGAACCGAACGCGCCCCTCTGCCTGCAAGCGCATCCTTGTGACCACGACCACCTCTTTCCCTCCAATTCAACAAGGAATGACCCCAAGTCTGAAACTGTGCATCACGGCCCCTCTTGGCGCTTTTCCGAGAGCCACGCGGCGGAGGACTCAGCGGTCCAGCGACAGGTGGTCTTGGATGCCAAACTTTAGCGCCTAAGCTCCGAGGGAGGAGCCCAAAGGAGGGCTGGGGAGGACACCCCTGGGGAGACTCAGTGAGCAGAATGGGCTCTTGAAGGGATGGGACGGCATAGTGGGCCTGCAGATGGGTGGGGAGGGCTGACTTTTGAGAATCCGGCTGGCTGGATTCTTCAGTCTGAAACAGACTCTTCAAGAGGTTCCCGCACCATTTACCTGCATCTTCTGCCAGGTAGAGCAGAACCTAGCCCAGCACCGGGCTCTGCGGTGCTTCACAAGCAGGTCAAACTCCGGGACTTCCAAAGACTTCTCCCTCTTCATCCCAGTTGCCCTTTAAATATTAAAATTCATAAATCCGACCGATAACACGCAAATTTGGGGATGCACTTATGATATCAATTTTATGTCCAGAGTGCCATTCAAAGGGTTTGGATAAGAATAACTTGCTATAATGAACCCGAGGAGCTGTCAGGATCGAAGGACATTTAGGTCCAAATGACTAATACATCTCTTAATCAAGGGGAATTATAGGCGAATGAGGCGTTCTTTTTGCTGAAAAGCTTTTCCACCTAGTAAATTATAGCCTGCTATCCTCCAGGGTATTTTTCTTTAATCTTCTTAAGCCAATTTCCACTGTCTGAAAACAATTTAAATATTCCAGGTAGTGAATCCAATTACTTAGCTGAGTGCATCTGTATCTATATTTTGTCCAGTTGGACGCACAGACGGAACTTGCAGTATGAGCTCCAGCTTCCTTGAAAGCTCATGCCAATTATTTAATGCTGTAGGCAAGGATGTAAACCTGCATCTTCCTACGATGGACTTTGCGCTTTTCTCCTCTCTGCCCCAGTTTAGTTGGACTGGATGTTTTGTGAATGGAATAGAATCTAAACAATAAACTACTTTGTCTCAAGGGGAAGAGAAAAAAGAAAATGCAATTTAACAAGTAATACTCTTACCCATTTTGAGATCCTTACAAAGTGAGCTAATGTGATGATGGATTTACTGAGAAATAGAGGGACAGACAGAGAAGAGAGAGGAAGAGACTTCGCAGAAGAGAAAGAGGAGGTTCAGCATAAGTGCTGGATTTCTCTACAGTGGTGACTGCATTTTAAAGAATTCTGTGTAATATATTTTTGAGAGAAAATAGCCAATGCCACTTAGACAATGAAAGTCTTCTATGCAAATATGTATTGTGATATCTGCACAGATGATCTGAATGATGTGAATTTATGTAACAAATATTCTTGCACACTTATTAGTGCTATTCCTGGACTAACTACATCCTGGGATAGTGAAGAAAGTAGACAGACTCCCTGCTGTCACAGATCTTTCATGCTAGGTGAAAGAGAAAAAAAAAACAGATCAAAAACTCCAGAGAGAAAGAGCTTATGAGTGAAACACTGAGAAAAATAGTCAAACAGCCAGGGAAGAAGGTGGAGGTAAAATGAACAACTGCCTCTGAGAGCTGCAGCTCCAAGTTTCTGAAGAAGTCACAGGGAAGGACATGGACACTTAGCAAGGCAGCCCGTGGATTCTCAGGCCCTCATGGAGAATGCCCAGGCTGGACCCAGGAGACAGGGCACATGGACCATGATGACCACCCAGCAGGCGTGTTCAAGCCCAGACTGTCCGGAGCTGTGGACCAAGGGGAGCGTAGATTTTCTTAACTGACTTTATCTTCCCCTCATGTCATTCCCTCAACTCTTTCCAGTTCCTGTTTGCCCTTCTACAGTCAAGCCAGCTTAGTCTTACCAGTGTTACTGCATCTCCCCAAGATCCTGCACTGAAAGCAAAGAGAACTAGCGCGTGAGTGGCGGATCTGGCTCACCTGAGGGGTCTCCTGCCCCTCTGTTGTGTGAACTTAGGTGAATGACTTCTCTCTGAACCTTTGTTGCTTCTTGTGTAAAACTGTGGTAATGACACATACGTTACCAATTTCATGTTTGTATGCCAAGAAGTTCCTCCAGTTCATTCATTGACATGACCGTGGATAGTCTTTTTAGAACTTCTGAAATATTTTATGAAGTGTCTCTGTTGCTCAGGCTGGGTTAACTCATATTTATAGATTTCTTTTCAGTTGATGGTAAACGAAATACATTTTTAAAAAATTTCCACTTGCTGAAAAGGGGAAAGGAGAGAAAAATTTTTTTTTAGAGTTTGTTTTTGTATCATTGAATCTAAGAGACAGTTTTGACTTTCCCTTTGGCTCTGACTTGAAGAATCACCTGCTGCTCCCTGCCTAGAGTACATCCCTCTCTGCTTGTCTGGGAGGAAAGCAAATGTTGGGAATAACTTAAAGCTCTTTTATATATTGGATTTCACTTAAAAACTGGAGACTCCTGCTTTTTGGTTTATAAGAGGGATGGTGGGCAAACTCGTGAAACAGATTCTTAGTGTCCCATTAGAAAACAGTACATAATGGGACATTAAAAATGATGTTTGGATGTTAAGGATGTGACATGATTTGTTTTTCCTTGAGTGATCAAAACACCACAGTCACCAGTCTTTTTGTCTGTATCAATCACTGTATGCAATGGGAGATGTCAGCCAGAGGGTGCCATGCCATGCATAGTTTGTTGGCTTCCTATGAAAGTCTTGGTGAGGCTGTGGCATGCTCTAAGGGCGGGACTCAAAGCTTTCATATAGGCACTAAGTAATCACAAAGACAGCAGGAGGCTAAGAGGGGAAGCAGGGGCCTGAGCACACTTCATTGCCTCAGGCCAGGCATTAACCCTTTTGCTGCCTCGGGCTGCCCGAGTTGACAAAATAATTTATTGTATTTTAATACAAAAAATTAATACAATTTATTGTATTAAAATTATTAATGCTGTATATAGCATCAACATCAAGGATAAATGTGCCCTCTTTAACTTGACAGGCAGATAAATAACTGACCCATCAGGGCTCCTTGATTCATTAATGACATTAAAGAAGCAACTATATGCTTTATTTTGCATTCTTGTATTATCAGGCTGCGGTGGTGGCAGGCAGGTATGTAGGATTGTGGACATTATGAGAGAACTCTGGTTAGGTAGACAGTGGAGAGAGAGTTACTTTTTCCACCACATTGAGGGAGCTGGGACAATAGGAGACAGTCTCCTACACTCTCTTAGACCGTGGCTTTGTTCTGTGTTAGGCAGAACAGAGGCAAAGGGGAAGGATAAAAAATGGTAGCTCTCCCACCCTCTGGATTTGCCCAGTTTTTATGACCAGGACCCTGTCTCAGTCCTACAACTTCTAGAGATGGGAAGATTTTCATTTATTTGTATGTCTTTTTTTTAATTCTTCACTTTTAGCTTCCAAATCCAGATCTCATTGTGGGAAGATTGCTCAATGTATCCTATCCTCAGTTTCCTCAGCATCAATGTGCAGACTGTAATATTTTTTACCTCACAGGACAGCAGTTAATGAGGAGTTAGTCAGCAGACGTATGTGCACTGCTTTGAAGCGAGCTGGACACACAGGAAGCGCACAATGAAATTGTCCCCCATTAGTAAGAGGGGTATGAATCTTACCAAGGTTGTCATTATGAGTTAGGTATCTCACTCATTCTGCAAGTGAGAAGATGCAGACTCTTAATCCATCCCCTTTAATGTGTTATGATATTATATTTTGTGATTTAGAGATCCGTTTTTACTCCTTTTACGATTTCAGATACTTCAGAGAAAATGAATCTATACATTTCAAACTAGGACCTATTATCACTAAAACAAGTCAGTTTAAAAATCACCCAAAATTTTGAATTCTACTTACACTATACCCATGTATAAATAATCTTGAATCATGAATCCTTTTTGCAAGCATAATCTATCATTCTAAAGTCATAATTACTAAGCTGAGTTGTTTAATAAGTTGAGGAGGCTCAGAGGTTTGGATTTACTTGAAAACTGTGTGGATTGGAAACAAGTAAAGCTCTCATTTACCCCCTTCCCTATGTGCTAGAAAACCCCCGTTAAGACAGCAGCCTACATGACAGCTTTGTTAGAACATTCGCCTTACATGGAATCTGCAGTTCTGGTTTCCAAAATGATGACGGGGTGACATTGAAAGATGGATGGGGGAGCAGAGGGCAAGGGCATATGGGGTAGGAGCTCTGCAGGATTCCTTTTGGAGAGGTCATGGGAAACAGAGCAGTCAGGCCAAGTTGACAGTAGCAGGTGGATACAGATTGCGGCGTCCACAAGAGGGGAGTTTTGACTGGAAGGCTAGTGGGTGTCCCCGGAAGAGCCACGTAAATATACCTACAGCCCTGTGGATTTCATATTGCCTTTGACCAGAGTGGAGCAAGCGTACATCAAGCCTGAGTCCAGATGAGTCAGTTTTCACAAAGTGAGCTTTGCTTTCACCAACACAAGGTCAGGAAGACCATGAAGCAGTATCCCCAGCCTTGGAAGTCCTTTCCAGTGCCTACTCCACCCCCATCACCTGATATCTAACTCCATCATAGAGTCCTCTTGCCTCTTCTAATAGAGCTGTTTTTATTTTGATTGAAAACTAAACCAGATCTCTTCGGCCTAAAGCATTTTTGTATGTTGCTGAATTGACACCCTTGAACAATAACAACAAAAGTGATTAATTTTCAGTTTCAGTGGTGCTTGATTAAGTGTTTTTCCTAAGGCTCAGTCTAGGAAGTGCAACAGGTATGGTGAATGTTCCTGAGGAGGAAACAGTTAAAGTTCTAATAATTTAGCAAGAGATTTGAATGCCACAGGCTGTTACTGGCCTGAAGAGCAGACTCCTCCAGTGATATATATACACAGGTTTTCTCCCTAACCAATCTTCTTGCCCCTTTCCTTCCTTCTTTCTTTCTTCCTCCCTCCCTCCTTCCTTCCTTTCACATGTGTTTCCATCACTGTGCTACAGCCCCAGATATTTTTTAAAAATATATTTAAAACATTTCATTTTATTTTGACATGGTAAAAATGGAGATGAAGTTCACTTGACACAAAATTAACCATTTAAAAGTAACAAATTCAGTGGCATCCTGTGCACTTACAATGTTACACCGACAGTGTCCCTATCCTGCTCCAAAACACCTGATGCAGGCATTTTCTGCCGATGGTGCAGTAAGATAATTTGCTCTGGCTAATAGCATATCTTGACTGTTTGAAAGTTTAGCCTATCAACAAATAGCTGCAAATTATATTTACCTCCAGTGAGATTCAAATGGAGCAGGAACATTTTACTTCTCATGATGAACTTGATAACCTGTAGTTAAATGTTTCTTATCAGAATTTTTTTTTGACTTATGAGCAATAAGTACCAGGAGAAATGGACTGGGATTGATTGTGAATTGTTGACTAAAGCTGCGGGTCTCCACTTAAAAAGCAAATTCTTGGTAACTGGAAATGTTAGTTTTCCTGTTACCTGAGCTAGTGTGAAGTCGCTGTAGCTCTGGAAGCTCAGAAAAATTTTGCAGTCTATTTCATCTAATGCTTTCCCTATCTGTTCCACATCCGATCTTCTCCTGAGAGCCGTGAACCCGTCTCAGTAGGCAAAGAACTAGAGACATATTTCTGAGGTCATTTACCCATGTGATCCTAAAAAGGTCATCAATTCTTGTGAATAACTAACCAAAATATAATATAAAGGATCATTAGGCTCTTTACAAGTCTATCTGGTCCCCTGACTCAGTGTCTTTTAAGGTACAATATTTGATTTTCTCTATGCCATATATTAATTTAAAGTTTAAAAATTTTTGTTTTAATTTATGTTCTGGAAAAATGTGTAGGTATATATGTTAATTGATGTTGACTATGCATTTATCTATGCATTTATCAAGAAGCCAAATTATCATAATTGGGAAATGGATTACTATATAAAATACGAAAAAGAAATATTTTGTATTAATACACAGTGAAAAACCCCCTCTGTGTGTTTTTCATTTGGGGGATTTTTTTTTAGTTCATAGTATTGCATTTCTTTTTTGCTTTGAAGTTTTACAAGCAACTTTTTGGAAGAAGGAATTAATTAACAAAGGAAACAATTTTACCTGACCTAGTCATGGTTAATGTCAGTATACAACACTGATAACTAGAAGATTAAGATTTATTTTGCCACTGAAAAACAGACTTGGGACTGGGGATATAGCTCAGTGCTAAAGTGCCTGCCTAGCATGCATAAGGCCCTGGGTTCCATCCTCAGCACTGCAGAAACCAATTTTTTCCCCTGTGTGTCTTGCCTATGAATTACAGGTACTAGAATGTTAATATTTTGATTTTTTATGCAAAAAGCCATATGAGATAGAAACAAAGCACATCAAACAAGTCCATAGTTGGTCTAGTTGATTAAAACATTAAGGAAGCTCCTGATGATTTTATTGTACTGTGTTGGATGTAGTTGAGGCTCAGCGTCCACCCTCATATCCTTTTAGTAGGACTTTCTGTTACATAGGCCGGGACATCTAAAGCTACGTTTGCCAGACGGCTTTGAAAATAATATTCCAGTAATGAATTAAGTTCCACTAAATAGACTTGGGTGAATGAAATTGGAAGAGGACACCTTCCCACATTGCTTGAGTGTTTCTGCAGATGCATGAGACACTGAACTAGTGGCATCCCCTGTGGTAGTTTTTCAGGACCTCCGAGGGGTAGTGGTGACTGTGGCCACTTCCTGACCTCCACTTACCCATCCCTTGTCTGTAGCTAAATTGTTACGCTTGGAATCCAGTAGTTCTTTCTTGATTTCTCACCTTTCTGGATGCGATGGAGCCAAAGTTTTATTAGAAAACTTTTAATAATGTTCAAATGAATACAAGGTGAAAGAATTTATTTTTTCTAAAGAATCTTCTTGATTTTAGGATTCATAGACATGAAGCCTAAACACCTACCAATGCCTTGCTTTTGGTTAGTGTATTGATTAGCTTTCCTATTGCTGGACAAAGTACTCAGTGTCTACAATGTAAAGGAGTTTTTGGTTTACTGGGTTCACAGTTTAAGAGGTTTTAGTGCATATTCAGTTGGTTCTAAGACAGAAACATCATGGTGGAAGGTCATGATGGAGCAAGGCTGCTCACTTCATGGTGGCTCTGCACAGCCAAGAGAACAAAGTAGGGGAACAGCACGAGAGAGGAAGGTACCAGGGACCAAAGTCACAGCTCCATCGCCCTCCCAGAAGCACCCAGAAATGTGCTTTACTAATCTCCTAGATGGCTCCTGAGCCAATGAAGTTGAAAATTAAGCTTAACCATCACAGTTAGTGTATTGAAAATAACTTTCTGTGGTATATCTGCAAAATCCACTTATGCCTACACAATGCAGCAGATGGCAATATGGAAAAGGGCTGTCTTAGTTAATTTTTCTCATGGCTGAGACAAAATACCTGATCCCCAAAACGAAAGAAGGAAAAGTTTATTTAGCTTACAGTATTTTTGAGGTTTCAGTCCATACTCAGTTGGCTCAAGGCACGGTGGCATGACTAACGGGCAACCATCATGGAGGCCTTGAGCATCAAGAGCAAAAGAGCAAAAGGGGAAGAGCATGCCTCCTTCCCTCTCTCTTATTGTTTTCTGGCTGCCTGCCTCTTGGTGGTACAGCAATCACACTGCTAGTCCCGGCACCAGGTAATGAGTCAATCACAAGAGCTAGACTCAGCCTCCTTTGAAAGACCCCTCTCCCCTATGACTGCATGAGGCTTTGGGGGGACATTTAAACACAAACCATAACATTCTACCTCTGTTCCCCCAAAGACTCAAGCAAATCTTTTATGCAAAAGACATTTAGTCCATCTCCAAGAGTTGTCAAAGTCCTAACAGTTTCAGCATTGCTGAAAAATCTGAGTCCCAAGTCTCTTCTGAGATCTGAGGCAAACTCTTAACTGTGAGCTCCTATACAAATGAAAACAAAGTTAAACACTTCCAATACTCAATGGTACAAAAGAAACATTACCATTCCAAAGGGTACAAACAGGGATACAAAGGAGTGGGACCAAAAGAAGTCCAAAATCCAGCAGGGCAAACATGAAGTCCTGGAGTTCCACATTCAGCATATGAAGCAATCTGGTTGCAAGCTCCAAAAGGTCTGAGTGACTCCACCCCTATGACACTTCTGGTAATTGTATCTCCCACAGCTTCTCTCTTGGGCTGGCTTTGCTCCCTCCTTGCAGGTTTCCTTAGGTGATACAAGCTTTTGGAGTTTCCAACCTTTTGGGGTCTCTACTGCACCTTAGGCTTCACACTCACAGTCTCACATGCTGCCCTCTTAGGGGCACACTGCCTGGCCTCTAGGTCTTCTGAAATTGGGAAGGAAGCCTTTTCAACCTCAGAATTCTTGTGTTTTGCATGGGCCTAAAACCAGTGCCACCTGGATGATGCCAACATCCACTGCCAGCTGGAGCAGTAGCAAGACTTTCCTCTTTCTTGGCTATAGGGATCAAGTTCCTGGATCCATGGACACTCTGAACCTGACTGTGAGGAACAGATTCTCTGTACTGATGCCATTCTGGAACCTGGTGTGACTCCTGCCATTTTGGAACCTCTTGTGGCCTCCCTTGCCATTCTGGAACATGACACTCTGTAGCTTTCTCCTCAAAACAGAATCTTTCCCTTTTGCAGTTTTGAGGCTGCAAAGGGTGGAGACATGCTGCTGCTTGTGATGCCCTCAGGCCATCTTTTTTATTCATTTATTCCTTCTCAACAATAGAGTTCTCAGCTCTATCTTTGCAGTCCACTGCTTACTGGAGCTTTTTACCCTGGACAAACTCACAGTGTTTTAAATCATCCTGCTGGGCTCTTTGCTCTTCATTTGCAATATGTCTGGATAAAAGCCCCCAACAATAGCCATGCCACCACCACAAGTTGCTGCCTTGAAATTTCTTCTACCAGATTAATTAGTCCTCTGCCCTTATTCTCAGTCTCAGACAAAGTTTCTGAACATGAGGAAAATGCAGACAAACTTTCAGCCAAGCCATAACACACATCGTCTGTAGTCTACAGCCAATGCAGTCCTTTTTCCCAGCAGAAACCCCATAAGCCTAGTTTTTGCTGGTTGTCTGGTCTTCTGACCTCTGATCAGAATCTTCCATATGGATCAGCCTAAGCTATTCCAGTTCAATGCTTTCAGGCATACCTGACCTCCAAAATTAGGGAAGAAAAGATTAATTTAGCTTACCATTTGTGGAGATTTCAGTCATACTCAGCTGGTTGCAAGGCAGGGTGGCATGGCTAAGAGGAGACCATTCATGGTAGCTGCAAGTGACAAGTGTGAAAGGGCAAAAGAGAAAAGCACACCTCCTTCCCTCCCTTATATTGTATGCTGTCTACTCACCCCTGGGTTGGACCCACCTATCCCAGAACTAGATAATGAACCAATCACAAACACTAGACCCAGCCACCTTTGAAAAGCCTCTGCCCCCCATGACTGCATGAGGCTTTAGGAGGACATTTAAACACAAGCCATAACAAGGTCCTTTGCTTCCTTAAGGTACAGAGGTCAGTGTGTGCTCCAGATTCTTTACAGAACTCCTATATCAATCACTCTGTGTGGGACATGTGTATGGAAAAATAGATATTGGAGAACAGTGTAAAATAAAGATCGTCTCTGCTCATTGCCTAATGAGTGACACTTTTGTGTCCAGAAAGATTCTTTCATGTGCTGCAACTCTCTTTTATCTTCTCCACACACTTACAATATTATTGTCTTTTGCTAGATTTCTCTGCAGCTGGTCGGGTCCCATGGCTTCTCATGGAAATGGTGGACCATGAAAGGTTAGGGCACAAAAGAAGTGAAAAGGGCTAATAACTTGTTTTCCAGCAAGATGTAGACTGGCTTGGAATACAAATAGGCAATGTCACTAAGATTCAAGATCTAGATTATCAGTGCAGAGTGAATATACCCTGCTATGTTACAACTAGACTATGGCTTCTAGGAGGTTCTAGCTTTATATTATTTATATGCTTTCCCTAGGGCAGAGCGTTTGCTTGGTGCTTTGTAGGTGCTGATGCTCAGGGATCATCTGTGGGATGAAGAAGGTGGTCATGTGTGTCTGGCTAACAGTGGTTCTCATAGAGGATTGTGCAGCCTTGAAGCAGACTTGGATGGTAGTCCTGTTCCCAGGAGACCTTCGTGCTGCTTTTGCTAGAAAGCTCTGCTGCATGTCTTTCCATTCTTTCTGAAATCTACCAGCATGCTATGGGACTCTGGGGTCTCCTAAAATAGGGTTTGTCCATGTGGGTTTGAGAAGTGAAGTGTTTCTTGGCAGTACAGAGATAACTTCCTTTATAACCATGGCTTAAGGTTGAGTGTGTACACAGTTGTGATTCAGAACCAGCTGAAAATTATAGTGTTTAATGTAAATGTATTTATATCTCTTACTCTAAGTGTAACCAGTGTCCCTTTTTTTGTGTGTTATTTTGTTTGAAAAAAAAGATGCTCATATAGGCACCTAATGAAAATTACCCTTCAAGGAATTCAGAAGTTTTGGGAGTGATAAAACAAAGCACTGATCAGCGTGAAAACATTTTCTCTATCACAGTAATGAGTCACAAAGACAAAAATAAGTATTGCCACCTTTATTGCTAAAAATGAGAAAAACAGCAAATAAAGGCCTATAGTTGTAAAATAATGGTTTATAATAAATTCATCCATATTATTCCCTCTGTAAAGAAGCAGTGGACGTCACTGTTACAAAGCTCTTCACTTCTGCTTTTACCACTTCTAATTCCACATTCTTTGGCCACGTTTATCTTTATCCTGTACCTGATATTGCACCCCCTTCCTTCATTTGTATTCTGTAGCCCATTTGACATCTTTCTGGCATCTTTGGGTCCTGGCTTCATTATTATCCATCACACTGCAGTATCTGTGTAAGTTTTTCTTCTTTTGAAGCTCTTCTTGGACCATACTGATATCCTGCATGTGTCAGTTTTCCATTACTGTGACAAATGCCTAAGCTAATCCACTTGTGAACAGTTTTGTTTTGGCTCACAGTTTTAGGGGTTTCAGTACCGTTGGTTTGGCAGAGCAGCACATTGTGGCAGGAGTGCATAGCAGACCCAAACCAATGACTTTGTGATTAGAAAGCAAAAAACAGAAAGGAAGAGACCAAGATCCTACTCTCTCCCTTCAGACCCATCCCCCATTGACCTAAAGACCTCCCAGTATCCCTCACCTTTGAAAGGTTTGTCATCTCCCAATAACAGCTCCCCTCTAAGGATCCAGATTTTAACCTATAGGCTTTTGGGAACATTTAAGATCCCAACCATAGCAGTGCTTTTGCTCATAAAAATCCCAATGTGATCCAGGTATGGTGGCACATGCCTGTAATCTCAACACTCTGGGAAGCTGTAGCAGGAGATTTGCAAGTTTAAGGCCAGCTTGGACAAATTAGTGACTTAAAGAGAGACCTTATTTCAAAAATAAAATTAGAATAAAAGGCTGAGATGTGGCTCAGAAGAAAGCCCTGGGTTCAATCTTCATTACTACCAAAATCCCAGGCCAACCCAACCCAAAAGGGTGAAATCTCATGAATACCAGAACGACTCTCTCTACCCTCCTTCTTCTTTTAGTTACTGCCCTCCCTTCTGTGTTCTTCCCTCCACAATGGAAGTGTAGCCTTTTCTCACTGTCTCCTTTTCTTCCTCACTCATGCACTCATCAGCCCTCCAAGGCCTAGCTTTTTTCTCACCACTGCTTTGAAATCTCTCACCAGGCTCTTTGGCAACTTGCTCGCTACCAATCCCAGGTTTATATTTTTCCAAGTCTATCTGGCTGCTTTTCCTGCCATATCCTTCCACCCATCCACTGGTCTATTCAGTAATTGTGATTGTTAAGCTCAAATGTTAACTTGCATGGATGACGAGTTCCTGGAGAGGCGATTGGGTCATAGTGTGCTCAATACATAGCAGAAAGTGTCACAGTGTGAGAGACACTGCGGGAGGGTATGTTTTTCTGCTGCTTTTCTCCTGTGCTCTTCTTCCTGCCCACCATGAACTGAGCAGCTTTGCTCTGTCACACTCTTCTGCTATGATGTTCTTCCCTTGAGACCAGTCCTTCATGAACAGAAACTTCTGAAATCATTGGCCAAATTAAACCTCTCCTCTTTTAGATTTTGGATGTTGGGTGTTTTGTACCAGCAACAGGCAACCTGACTAATACATACAGTACTCATACTTGAAAACTCTATTGAATTTCCTAGAAGAAATTGTGCTAGAGTGGTAGATTTGGGATGACAAATGTTTTGGCTCCTATTTTCATGGAGTCTGTATTCTACTGAGAGAGAAAGGTGCTAGACAAATACACGTAAAACTATTTTATTATAACTGTGGCAAGTGCTACAGAAACAAAAAAGTACACGCAATTTTAAGAAATGTATGACTTTCCTTGGAGAGATTTTGCTTATGAACAGACTTAAGGTTACAAGTAGGACTTAGACCAACGTGAGGAGAGGGAATATGTAAAAAAGTAAAAAAAAAAAAAAGAAACAGAGTGAAATTATTTTAATAGTATATTCTATATAATGCAATATATCCATTCTGATGTGTAGTCATATAAAAATTCTTGAGGAACTATGTTGTATTCTTGTTTTCGTTTGTACTCTTTAAAGTCTAGCAAGACACCTTGGTCACCATGGGCACTTCTGACATACCCTATTGCCACCAGTACTGCTTTGTACTGGACAGAGGAAGGGACAGAGTCCACATTCTTGGTGAGCTCCAGGTCAACACCAGGAAATGAAAAGTGGTTCTTGGGGGACAAAAACAAAATCAACACTCTTCTTTTGTGTAAATTCCAGGTTTGCATGACAGCACAGGAACAAATACTCAGGATATCCATGTGTCATGTGAAAATTCCTTAGGAATTTACATTAGGAATGTAATGTCAAATCTTAGTGGGACAATAATGGAAAAATTTTTAGAAGCAATGATGTATTTGAAGGATTAATTTCCAAGGATTCTTTTACTAGCTTAGCTGGGTTTCCTTTTGGCAAGTAGCTTAACCTAAGCCTTGATCTGTTTATTTGTAAAATGAGGATAGTAATAGGGCCCACCTGGGCTATTTGGTACAACCTGTTGGTCCTGGGCGACAACCTGTAGAACATGTCACTGTACTGAATACTGTAAGTGACTGGCATGTGAAAAAGTGGTAATTATCTGTGTGTCTAAATGTGTAAACAAAATGGAAGTATAGTAAAAATGTCAGGCCGTAGGACTTTTTCAGTTCTGTGTTACTCTTATGGGACCTATGGCATTTTTGTGGTCTATTGTTGACCATTACATTGTTATAGAACACAAGACTGTCTTAAAAGAGAAAATCCATATGACTTTCACACCATATTTGCTCACATCAATTGTTATGCAAGTGCACATTAATATTCTCTCCAAGACTTTTTAAGATGACATTCTGCTATTGGAAGAGAATCTGGGCTGTTGTTGCCTCTGTCATTTCCTGTCATAAGAAGTACCCTGAAAAATGAATACTTTAGAATTCACAACTGAGTTACCTCATTTCACTAATAAACAAATTATTATTTTCAAGAGTCATAGGACTTAGTGATGTTAATTTGAAGCCAATGACTCATCTCCTTGGTGAAATATTTCTCATTTTTCTGGACATTAAGGTTTTGTGGAGTTTCTTTACTTTGTTCCTTGAGTGCCCTTTATTGGTCCTAAAGATTTTGTGAAGCTTCATGTAAATTGCAAAACATCAGCTTCTTTACATCTTGAGTCTTTACTAACGATACAACAGGAGCGAGAGTATTTCTATTAAATAAAGAGGAATAAATGGAAATTTACTGTACATCAACCAGGATAACTAAGTTAAGGCTGGTATGTTTAGTTCTGCTTTCTATTTTTCAAAGGCTGATTTTTTGGGGGATAAATATCTTGTATGTTTAAGTAAGTAAATTAGAGTTCAATTCTTAGGTAGAGACAACATGCTTATGAAATACAGCTTTGCTTACATCTTGTGCTCCGTGAGACCCCTCACACCTTTGCATCAATATGGTCTTGACCTAAAACCTTATGTAAGCCCATAGCAGGAGTTTTCAAGGTGTGGTCTCAAGAGCAGTGACCTCAGCATTGCTGTGAGTTTACTGGAAGTGGAGATTCTCGGAATCCATCACAGACATGATCATCAAAATACTCTAGGGATGGAGCCCAGCAATCTGGCTCAACATTCACTCAGTGAATCTGATACACCTGAAAATTTCAAAACCACCATTTCATGGAGCACATGTCTTATTGATATTGATAGAGAGAAAAAAAAATAGACCCTCTGAGGGTTGATTCCATTGTTCTGTAGTAAATTGCTCCAAGAGTCATAACCCATTTGCATCTCCCTTTGTAAGGGAGGATGCTCATGTATTTCAGACTTTCCCCCACGCAATATGTTTTGACAGTTACAAATACTTGATATTTAATTTGAGTGGTAACTTTGGTATGGGTAGAATACATAGACTCTTGAAGATATGAGGGAGATAAGAACAAAGCAGGTGGATTTGAAAATGGAGATTGATGTATTTCTGGGTCAAACCCTGTCTTGCATGTCAAGAATGCCAAGTTCCAGCTGATCTTGGAATGTTAGAGGTGATTATGAAGGAGGCCAGGAGGGAGCCAAGATAAATGATCATTTAATAGAGAAAATGTGGCCAGAAGTATGACGTCAAGAAAATATTGAACAAAGGAGCTTCAATTTTGAACAAGGAAAAGGAATAAGCTAGAAATTTCACTATCTGAAACAAAGGAGGCAGCCCAGTATGGTAAATTCCAAAATCTAACTTTCAGTACTTTTTCTCTGCTAACTTAAATATCTGATGGCCTGGGATCTTTGCAGTGAATCGCCACCGAGGTTTTGGTTAGTATCTTGTCAGGAGCTTTGAGCCTTGCTAAGAAAAGGAGCTGACCTGACAGTGATAAGTTACACCTACAGGTGAATTCCAGTTCACCTGCAAATGAGAATGTGTGCTGTGTGCAGCTTTTCGGAGCTTTTATTTTGTCCACCTCTAGAGTGGGTGGAGAAACAGAACTGAAAATATTGCTGTGATTTATTGGAAATAGTATTGTGAACTGTTATGAAAGTAATCTCACAGTAAAAGCTACAAAATTGTTCTTTCATTCTATCAAACTTGTTTCCAAATGTCTTCTTTTTTTACATTTAAAAGTAATCTTAAAAATTAAAAGCCCAAGCTGAAGTTTCATACAACAGCACAATCCTTTCTGTACCTTAAGAGTGTATGCTAAGAATATCAGGGTAAAATGGGACAAGAGTTTCTCAAAAACTTAAACACAACTATCACATGATCCAGTGATTCTCTTTATAAGCATGTACTAAAAATAACCCAAAGCACAGTCCTAAAGAGTTATTTGCTCACCACCTTCTATCACAATTGCCAGAAGGTAAAAATCACTCCACTCTCCGAGAACAGAAGAATGGGTCAAGAAAACATGGTATATGCATAAAATGAAACATTATACACCCTTGAAAATGAAGGGTATTTGATATCTGCTACTACATGGGTGAATTTTGAGGACATTATACTTAATAAAATGAGCCAGATACAAAAGAACAAATTTGTATGATTCCACTTGTCTGTGTCATACAGAATGGTCAAATGCACAGCAGCAGAAAGTAGCATGGTGGTTTGCAGAGGCTGTGGGGGAGTGGATGAATTATTGTTTAATCGAGTTTCAGTTTGCAAAGATGAACAAGTTGTGGAGACGGATGGTGGTACATTTAATGACCTATGTTTTATATGTTTTCCTGTGATAAAAAGCATATGAAAATAAACTTCTATGTAATATGTTAAGCAATCCATTTAAAATATAATCAACTGTAATAATAAACAATAATGCACATATTTATGTGGCAAGCATGTGTGTAGGTGCTTTATTCAAATTATCCAGTTTAATTTCACAGCATTCGCCTTTCCTCTTTGGTAGACACTATTATTATCTACCCTCCTCTTTTACCAGTTGTTTAAAATGAGGCCTCATGAAGGACAGGCAGGTGCTTGAACCCAAGAGGGCAGCTTCCAGAGCTACTTGTTTACAATGAAATGTAATGAGTAGATTAAAACAGTTACTACTGCTCTACTGATTAGGAAGGAAACAGAAAGCTCAAATTCCAGAATTGATCCTGCAAGTTCTGATTTTCACTACAAGTTCATTTGACCACACAGTGGGTCTGACATATGAGAATTGGAGTATACATGAAAAAGCGGAGGCCAAGTGGCAGTTTCTTTAAAGGCCTCAGTATTTCTGCATCAAAATCTGTATCTGGCAATGTGTATTTTATTGTGTAGTTAGTATCTCTTTCTGAAAATTCTTAAAAGAACATGTATTGTGGAAATGTCTCATATTATAATCACAATGTATGCATTAAACTCAGAAGACTTTATCTATGATGTTTTTAGTATGTTACATTTAAATTTGCAAGAATATTGTGTATTTCTTTCCAAATATGTAGGAGATGGCCTTATTTACCGTTACCTTGGAAACAGCAATGCCCAAGTGCTATGATTACTCTCTTTAGCACAATTAAAAACCATTTTATGGAGCAAATGTAATTTAAAATATTATCCTCAAGCATGGATTTTAATTAACTTCAATCATGTGAAATATGTAATGATGATAGTATTAAAATTATTTCAAAAGCTAAAAATAGTTTTTTATACAAAACATCGATGCCATAAAAAACATGTCTTACTCAATAACTGCATTACTGGCCTTTTCTTTTACAAGTTATTTACAAATATTCTGATTATTGATAAAGTATCTCAGTTATATGGTTAACAATCTTATGAAGTTAAAAAATGCCATGCCTCATCTTAAAAATTTTCTTAGTAATTGATGAAATCTAAGAATGTCTTATCAGTTACTATTTCTTTAGTACAGTAGTAGGTTAAGATTTTCTCATTGTTATGTGCTCATATATATGTGGTTTCTCTCATTTTTAGGACTCCACTATTGTTACTCCAATTATTTTGAGGACTGACCCTCAGGGATTTTTCTTTTACTGGACAGATCAAAATAAGGTAAGAAATGAAATATTTCTTGTTTATGTTTTCCTGTTGCTCATTGGTTTGCAACATTTTAATATTAACTCTATAAACATATTCACTTCAGAGATGACCTTTTGCAATCTGTTTAAAGATTTTATTTTACAGAACATCTAACGCCAAAGTCCTAAGTCTTCTCAAGGATACTAGTTTGAAATAGTACCTTCATGAAATCCTGGAATAATTGGTATTTTTCTGTTCTGCTTCTATTTGTTTGGACAAAAATATGGACATGTGAATTTCATTTAGTGTAGAACATAAGTAGAATCTATTACTGAATTAAGTCCCCACACATAAGGAATGAAAGAAAATGACACAATGACAGTACAATTGGCATCCCCCCCCCCGTTCCTTCTCCCCAGTGATACCATTAAGGATTCTCTCAGCATCAACGGGAATTTGATCTTGATAATTGCTCATATTGAAAATCAAAGATATGATTCCTTTAACCTTGTCTTTCAGATTTTAGGAATCTTCCCATATTAGCTTTCTACCCACATTCCCATGAATTTAGTATCTAATTTATTATGAAACCAATTGATGATTCCATGTTTAATTATTAAAAAGTGAAATGTCTCAGATCGTAAGATTCATTTGGGGTTTAATGGGCAGTTAGACTGGAATATTCATCGAAAGTGACTGTTACTTCAAGTTTCCCTGGCACAGTTCTACACTGGAACCTGAGAGGCCCAGAATACACAGTATTTTGGTCCTGTAACTTCTGATATTTGGAGATGTGAGATAGGCATGATACAGAGTGCTAAATACATTTTGACACCAATAGACTAGCAATAAGAAAGCCATTAGAATGGCTGGAGCTCCACAATGACTGCAGAAGGAGTTTCAAATTAGTAGCTCTTTCAAAATTCCGTGTTAGATCTCTGATATCCAAAGTTCCTGTCATTGTGAATTCCACCTTCTGCCTTTGGGACAATTTCAGTGACCCCCATGAGCAATGATGTGGAAATGGTACTATGTGATGGCGTGGCGAGGGTTGACGTGAATTCTGGTGGAAGGTTTCAGTGTAGTGAAAAGCTGTGTCTGATGCCAGGGCCAGGCCTTGCACACTACCCCAAAGACAAATTCCAGCCTTGTGGTCCTGTAGTTGCTTTATTCTACTCTATGAATGTCCTGGAAACATCTGTGACTATAGATGTGGGAATAAATCATAGGCTACATGAATGTCAAAAATTGTGTTTGAGTAAGATTTCATACTTAATGTCCATGTTTATTACTGGGTGTATTAATCACTTTGGCTTAGACATTCTGTTTGGTTTCCTGCTGTTATGTGTAAAACAATGGCTTGAAAGAGGGTTTGTTTTTCGTGTTTTTCCTCCTCCTAAAGGCTATTTTTAGAACTGTTGAAGCTATATTCGAGAAAGATATTTATATTGCCTAGAGCTTTTCTAAAGGTTGGATATTTGTACAGGAGACCAAACTGTCAGTCTAATTTTTCAACTTGTAAATCAAGCTTCTATAAAAGCAACAGAAGATATTTTGGGGTTTTTAAATAATTCATGGCAACTCAGTTAAGCTCTCCTTGAAGACCAATCATAAATATTTCTTTGCTTTAGGAAGAGAAAAGGTTTAGAACCAAAGGGTCTTTTATGCATCTCTGTTGTTCTGTGAACCCAATATTTTGACCCATGCCTAAAAAGTTTCTTTCACTCTTTTATAGCACCTTTTTCTCTCTTGGTAATGATGCTGTTTATGCCTAATTGAAACAAGTAATGGAGTAGCAAGTACTTTTATTTCTTTACTGCTTTTCTTTTCATGAATGTTAATCTTAGAGAGCTAGCCAACAGATAATAAATTTTACTATCTTGCTTTTTTTGCTACTTAAATCATCCCTCAGTCATTTATCATCTAGGAAGTTTATTTTTTAGTCAATGATTATATATCTTAGAATCTAAAAGATGAGAGGATTTAAGGAAAAAATTAAATTTACCATGATTTCAAATTTGTCATTTTCTTTCTGGCTTCAAGCCTGGTGCTGAAAGCAGAACAAGTGATGCATACACTTTTAGGAGTTGGATTAATGATGCATTAGAGCAAATGCAGGCTGAGAATACAGGGCATGCAGGGAAAGCGTGGTGACCTTTTAGTCGGTGTTTTGGCATAAGATCATTTGAAGGTATGCGGATCTGGTGGAATCATGATGCTACTTAGAGGACTACTTTCTGTAACATGTTTTGTTTTCTGGCATTAAGTCTTAAGAATCTTGCATGTAGTATAGAGATCTTATCTCAAACAACAAAATAGGATTATTTTAAGTTTACACTGATTTTAACACACTTGTTTTCCATTGGCTCAGATGCTGGCATTGTTTTTTATTCTAATAACCTCTCTTGTCTTCTCCCTTGGGTTTTCCCAACACAGTCCTCCTTTGGTCCTCGAACTTGTTCTGGAGCACACTGACTAGAAATCCCTGAAGCCTCCTGTGTGAATAGAGGATTGAGCAAGAGAATTAGTACAACAGTTCCTTCCTTCCTTCCTTCCATCCTTCCTTCCTTCCTTCCTTCCTTCCTTCCTTCCTTCCTTCCTTCCTTCCTTCTTTCCTTCCTTCCATCCTTCCTTCCTTCCATCCTTCCTTCCCTTTTTGCATGGTACTGGGGATCAAGTTCAGAGCTTTTGCTGAACTAAATTCCCAGAACTTTTCGGTTTTTTATTTTAAGCTAGGGTCTTGCTAAGTTGCTGTGATGAGACTGACACTTGGGTCTTTTTGCCTCGGCTTCCCTAAGTCCTGGTATTACAGGTGCATTCGACCATCCCTTGTTAAGCACTTTCTTTTTGATAGCATTGGAAGAAAATCCTGACATTTTTCAGTGTCTGACCTATGTAGTTTGCCTGTCATGACTGTGTTATCCCAGAACCGGAAATGTCAACTCAATGGCTTTTGTCTCTGTAGACAGTGCGATGCTTCCTCCTCAGCCCCTCCTTGGGTTCGTCACTATAGAAGTGGTAGGTGATGAAGAAGACAGATAGCAAAGATGATAGATAGAGTTGGGAATTTAAAAAAATAGACCTAGCAGATCATTTTTAGGTAGCTTAAATGTGTTTAGTGAAACATTGACAGAATGTTTGGGGTTGGTGGAAGCAGATAAATATGAATATCATTTTAGGGATAAATCTTCATACTTTGTACCAGCTCTGGACTTATTTTGACACTTCTCTCTGCTTATTGTTGATTCTGTAAATCTTATTGAATATAATTAGCAAAAACAAGTGTCTGAATATAGCTATTTTAAGCACGGTGTCTTTTCTCTTGCAAATGTAGCTTATGTGAAGAGAAAAGTTTATTTCTAAGCCATGGAGGCAGAGGAACTCCTACCCAGCCTGAGTGGTGAAGGGGTTGCCTCCATTAAGATCAGGATTTTCTTTGGCTCTATGGCGCAACAGGACATGTTAAGCATGAAAACCATGTGATTGCCAGAAGCTGCCCCACAATTGTGAAGGAAAGGCTAAAGAAGAGAAAAGGGACAACGTGAAAGAGTTCACAAAAAAAAGTCCTGCTTGACCATGAAATAAAGTAGACAGTTGCCTTGCAACTTGATACCCTGCTTCTGTGCCAAGGTTGGTGTAAAAATAAAACTAGCTGCTGTGTGTTCAGATCTAAGAACTTCAATATAGTTACTGATCACTTCCTTGTACCCCTAAAACAGAAGTTTGGGGGAACATATAATAAACTTCAAAAAAGAATGTGAGGAAAAAGCACATTTTCAGTGACGGACTCTTTCTATTTTGTTATGCCATTTTATTTTTAGTTTGGTAGATTATATCTAATTTTTTTGAAAGAGAGTAAATCAGTATAAATGTTCCTAAGTCCTCTCTTCCAAAGACCCCAATCCTGATCCTTTGTCCAGAGTCAACTAATAGAACAGCTTCCTGGTTTCTTCTTGATCTCTTTTTAATGATTTTGGACATGCATAACTATGGAAATGTTTTATTTTGTTCTGTTTATGTCCACTTCTATCCTTATCACCATTGCATTATTACTACTTTTCTACAATTACTTTTCACAGTATGTTTTAGAAAACTTTGTGTGTGTGTATCTACCTCATTCTTTTAAATTGCTCTCTTGTGTATGCCAAAGAGCAGATTGCTGTAATTTATCTAATGATAAAACAGATGCTCATTGATGGACCCTCAGTGTGTGTTTTTAATTTGAGAGCTACAGCTCCAAGGCCCCCTCTCCTAGAGTTCACACTACTTTCCAACAGCGCCATCAGCTGGGGCCGCATCTTCAATTCAGGAACCTTTGGGGAACATTCCAGGTTCAGACTAACCCTCCCTTCAGTAGAGCACAGTAGTCTGCCTTATGTATCTCTCTACGGATATATGGGGCAGCGGTTCCCTAAAGGAAATGTTTTGAAACACAATCGCTGATTGAATGCTATTTAAACCCTAATTTTCAGTTACTGGTCATGGGATCATATAAACCCACCAGTGTTATGTGGGAAGAACTGTTTGCTCAAGCCCCAACCAGCACTGTTAGGAAACACTTTAATTTTTGCTAATCTGATGCAACCGTTTTATCTATTTTAATCTGTCCAAGGCTGAGTTGCTGGTAAGCTGTGTATATTTGCATACAATTTCTTGGTCATTCATCTTTTCTCTTACATGAATTACCTGCCTGTTTCCCTGCCTTTGTGTTGATGGTTGATTTGGTATTCTACAAATTAATCCTTTAGATGTTTTAAATGTCACAAGTACATTCTTCCTGTCTGTGGCTTGTCTTGCATTTCTTAACATCTAATTTGTTCGTGGCACAAGATGAGTTAAAGCCTTCAACTTTGATGTAGTTATCTTTCAACCTTTGCTTCCTTTTCTTGTCTGATAAATCTAGGTTTTGAATTCATGCATGTATTTTGAAGACTGGCTTGAGGTGGAGCTCGAAGTTTAATTTCTTCAAACAGGTAGCTCTTTGGTTTGGTGACTCCCTGTTCTCTTTTGGTGTCTCCAGCAATGGCAGCACCCCACTGTCACCTCAGCTCAGTGTGAGACGGATCTGTGAGTTGGGGTCAGCAATTGCAGGTGGGCAGAGTTGATGTTGCCTGTGTCAGTCGGCTTTCTATAGCTGTGACAAATGCTGGCGAAAATCGCCTTAAGAAGGAGGAATCATTTTGCCTCAAAAGTTTCAGAGGCTTCAGTCTTTGCTGGCTCCATTGGTTCTGGACCTACAGGGAGGGGTGAAACAAAGCTGTGTAACTCTTGGTGGCCCCAAAGCAAGGAGAGTGGGAATGGGGGGACACAAACTATACCCTTCAAAGGCAACCCCCACCCGCCCACCTGTTTTGGCTAACAAGGCCCCATCTCCTAGCGTTCTCATTGCTTTCCAACAAAACCATCAGCTGGGACCACATCTTCAGTACAGGAACCTTCGGGGACCATTCCAGGTTCTGATTAACCCTCCCTTATCACTCTTGGACCTGGCACTTCACTCCTTAATTTGGATGATATATAGGTCCCTTCCTTCTTATATTCTAACCTGTGGGCTTCTTGGTTGTTGTTTCCTACTTCATGTTTCTTGAGGCAGGATTGAGCTATATAGTACAGGGTAACCGTGAAGTTACAATTCTCCTGCCTCAGCCTCTCAAGTGCTGGGATTACAGTGTCACAACAGTTCCCTACTTTATTTTTCTTTATCGTCCACCTTTCATACTTTCTGGTGTAATATGTGAAACTGCTTTTGTTTACCCATGGTCTTAAATTAAAGACATACATTTATGCCTGCAAGTTTAGTCATTTCTAGGAACTCTGGACAAGAGGGATTGGTTCTACCATCTGGCCCATCTGCTCTCCTGCTTTATGATTTTGCATGAGACCTACCACTGGGACCCTTGTATAGAGTGATGATTAAATTTATATAAATTGCTAGAATAGATAGCCTTCTTTAATGATAAACTTAGATTTCTACACAGTTCAATATCTAAGTTTGAAAGTTAAGTATTTACATAAGCCACAGTGGCATTTTTCAGCATGAGTTCAGTGTTTAATGAGTCAAAAATATTTTGGATGTTGTCACATAAATGTCTACAAGAAAATCTAGTGATTTTCTATTTTAAAAGATCTCTGGCCACTGTAAGGAACTACTTGGCATATCTTTCATGAATGACCATTTAGCAATGGAGCTTCCTCTTTGAGACACACTTGTCCAATGTATTCTACAGAGATAATAATGTTGACTTTTCTTGTATGTGGTAAATGACTGGCCTGCAAACATAGCTGTATGTTTTTCTTCCCTTTCTGTCTCTCTTTCTTGTTCCTATGTGTTCTAAGACTATCTCTAAAATAAACTGCTTTTACTGGAATCCTTATCTTGGAACTTCTTAATACAGATACATAACAATTTATGGTAGATACCTCATTAAGGGTGTGAAACAGCCTCCTAGCTAAGAGGCACTGGAACATACTAGGTGAATGTTTTAAGCTGGGGCTGGTCTTCCTAAAACGGTCCCAACTTGGAAAGTCTGAAGCTGCTAACAGAACCAGTTCTAGCTCTGAAGCTGTTGCAGTAGATGTGGATTTGACTTCCGGGTCTGCTGTATATTTTATGAGTCACTGCCCGTGAATCGCTTCAACAATCTACGCGCTGTGGTTTTCTCCTCTGAGACAAAAATTACTTTCTCAGAATTGTACTGAGGGTTTGATGTGAAAAATGAATTGCCTCTTATTAATGCTTACTACTTTGTAAACTCTTCAGTCCTTTGTGGCGGCTGTCAGTATTACTGTATAATAAACAGTCTCTAACTAAACAGTTGCCCCTATCTAATTGTTAGGGATCACAGATTTGCTGTTTGGAAACCAAGTGACCCTTTACTTGTGCATATATTTTTCTCCTTCTTTGAGGCAACGGTGACTTGTTTTCTGTTTAGATTATTATGGTTTTTTGATATAAAGCATTGAAGCTTAGGTCTGTTTGGGCAAATAAGATGTTTATTTATGTATTTCATAATGGTTTGGGAACAGAGCCATGGAAGGCAGTAGAAGGGATTTATTGCTTGAAAGACTTTTCCTCTGAGGATAATTTGCTAATAAATACTCCATCATTGGTGTGAGTTTCTTAGACCATTGGGAATCTGAAACATTTAATGAAATAAGGTTTAAGATAATGTAAAGGACTGGAGAAAATGATAGTATTTACAAGAAAAATTGAATGCCACCATGGTCGTCTGTGTGTTTTTCTCCTAAGATAATTGCTTCAGGAGTATTGTAGTTACATTGGCATCAGGCAGCTCCTTCTCCACACTGAATAGATTCTTGGAAATTAAACTTTTAATGTTTTTTGTTGTCGTTTGGATAGCCAGTGCTGGGTTGTGTTGTTAAGAACAAATTTCTACTCATCAATTCAATTTTTGGATTAAATTCCTTTTTTTCAATACTACTTTTTTTTTTTTTTGCACCACCACAACCCCTAGTTTTTATTTCTGTAAACTCTATCTAGTATAGGATGGCCAAATGCTCTGATGACTTAGCCTGTATAGACGTAAGTTGGGAAGAAATGTTATTAAAATGGAATCTTTTACTTTTTTTTTTTTTGAGACAGGGTCTCACCAAGTAATGCAGGTTGGCACTTGTGTACCCCAGGCTGGCCTTGAACTCATGGTAGTTCTCCCATCTCAGCCTCCCTAGTGCTGAGATTATTGTCATGTGCCATGATGTCCATTTTTTTACGCATTCTTGAGGGAGTTTATTCATGTTTTTTGATAGGTTTTATAATTGAAGTATAGCTTTTTAGAGGATTTTAAGAAAAATCTAATGGTCATATAATGCCATTATATAACTTTATTTGCAATCACTTTTCAGGTATAAATGCATCAATATGATTTTTATGTCAGTGTCATTTAGCAGTGGAAACTTCATCATGAAAATAACAGCAGAAAAGCTCATTTTGAGGCATTATAACTAGAGTTTAGAAACATATAAAGGTACCATAGCTTTAATTCAAACTTAGCACTCCTAACATAATGTAATTAAGAAATTATGTGTCTGCTTCATGAATTGCTTATATTTAGTTCTTTCTGGTCTTGTAAGAGAAAGTACACTGGATATTTTCTAGGTGATGAAATTGTCATAAGGGGATATTTGTACTTCTTGATATCAAAAATGGTTTGAAGCATGAGTTAAAAGAATATGAGGAAGACATTCATTTATATATTGTTTATAATCTTATTTCCTGTAGGGGGAAAATGTGTTGTCCTTTATTTGGAGTGGAATTCCAGATACTTCCTATTGACATGAAGTCATGCTCCCTTGTTTGAATTACAGATGCTGTGGTTATAGTGGATGTTTCTGGTTGATCTCTTGTGTAGATTGTTTTGCCTAATTGAGATTGTTTGATCCTAATGATGAGGTCCTGTCAAGTCATTCTATATTTAATCAAACTATTTTTGACTTTTAGCAAAGCTAAATATAGATCAACAGTTGAATTGCATAAGCATTTAATACACATGTACAAAATAAAGAACATAATTATTTTATTCCATTGTTCATATTTTATTATTGCATATTTTATTTAAGTAACTTGAAAAGACAAAATACAAAATTTTGTCCAACTAATTTTTGGGAAGTCATCAGTAGTCATAGATAAATAATTTTCTCAAATCCAGGGAAAGATTCGATATTCATGAGTTAGGTTTGCCTATATCATTTTATTATTATAATCATTAATTAAATAACAGGGAACAGAAACAGTATTTTTTACATGCCAAACATGGTCCTAATGTGTATGTATGTGTATATATATATATATATATATATTACACATATAGATTACATATATATACTAACAGTATGCATGTTATATTCACATAGTATAAATACTTGGTATGTATAGTGTATATTTATACTATGTACTTCATTTTTTTTTTCTGATACTTGGGCTCGAACTCACAACCCCATGCTTGCCAAGCGGGTGCTTATGCCACTGAGCTACATCCCCGGCTATAGTATGTATTATGATACACATAGCATATAGAGTGTGTGTATGCATAAAATATACATATTGTATTCTATATGTGCATACTGTAGTATGTGTACTAGTGTGTTTACATGAGTGCACTGTGGAATAGGAAGGTACTGTACTGCACCTGTAATATATTCAGTCACTACTGTGAGTCCCTAGAGGTCATATACAAGTGAACCACAAAAGTACATCTGGAAGCTATGTACTCACCTCTGTCATACACTTTATTAAAGACAGATCAGGAGCAGAACTGAGTCATGGCAGTCTGGCTGTGTGTCCTGGCTCTTAACTTTTCTTCTTTTTAAAACCTGCTGAATATTTAAAGTTCAGTCTACCTGAAGGATTTTTCCTTTGATTAGTTTGAAGAAGAAAGCTCCATCGGCATAGGACCTTTGCCCGGAAGAGCCAAAACAAACGAGGAAGGGCTTCTCAAACTGCCTGGACTTGCAATTCCACCGGGAGATTTGCAGAATGTGCTGCTGAGGTCCCCAGAGTCGGACCTCAGGGGCTGGTGTGCAGTAGGATAATGGGTTTTCTGGGGGGCCTGAGGCTCCTTAGTTGATGGCTGACATGCAGCCAAGGCAAGCACTGATAGGAAGCAAACCAACATCCTCGATTCATTCAGCAACCCTCCTGAGTTGCACTCTGTGGTCGTATCCTGTCTGCTCTGGTCTGATCCTGTCTTGTTCTTTCTGGTTCTGTTCTGTCTGTGGCATGGGCTCCACGTTCCAGCAGGACTAATCCTCCATGTGAGCACTCGAAGACCCTGCCAAACTGCATTATTGGACTATGATTGGAGACTCTTCCCTATACTGCATTTGATAGGGCAGGAAATGACAAGCATTTTTTAGAGTGATTCTTAATACCCAAGAGTGAATCAAAATAGATTTTTTTGCCCATTGTCAGTTTGTTAAAATTCATCTAACTTCCCATTCACTGACTGAGCCAGGTCTGAGCTATTTGTTCTGGCCTTACAAACATGCCATCAACATTGAAGCCCTGTTTATGAACCTTCAGGTTTGTTTTTTTAGATTCCTCACTAGATCAAGGTGCTGTTTAAATGCCATATTTAATTATGTTAGCTGCACTTTTGAATAGGGAATAAGATATTAAGAGGGAATAGCTCAGTGGTAAAGCGTTTGCTGAGTGTGCACAAGGCCCAGGGTCGAGTCAGTGCAAAATGAATAAATAAATAAATAAATAAAGGCTTATATGTTTATTTCATTTGTATACCTAAATTTTTACTTATGACTACAAAGGCAGATGTTATCTTATTAAATTGCAGCATTGTGTCATTTCTTATCGGTTTGTAGGAACCTTTCCTTTATTGACACATACTCTGTACCAGGGAAACCAGAGAAAGTCAGATAATTTGCAGGTGTGGTAGGAAGCCTGCCATTTAGTCACCTCTACAAAATACAGGTGAGAAACGTGATGTTCATGTCGCTTCCATTAGAATGGCTGGTTTCCACCTCGTCTTCTGCAGGGAATGCGAATCATGATGAGAATGATTTTGCATGAGATTTCTCTCCAGCATTGTGCAAAACTCCCACTTCTTCAGGGGCTGCAGTTTGGAAGTTGTGTTGCATCATGGCTAACAGTGCACCTGTGTGAAATGAATGCTTCATTGAAAAGTTTTATGGGGCAGAACTAGTTGCTATACTAAGAAGCTAATGACTGTGCTGCTATACATAATGGATTCTATTTTTAGATGAGCATTTGTTCCTCTTGGATGGCTTCATTATGCAAGAGGACAGCAGTTTCTGTGCTGAATTGTGAATACAGAGATATTAGAATACTAGAGTAGATGTGATCTTAGATGTGTTGTGACTTTTTCATAAGTTCAATCCCTGATATTGTTCATAACTAGAGAAAGGAAAAAAAAACAAATACCAGGGCAAATTTTGGTGTTTGTAGTTTGAGTTCTTCCAGCAGCTGACCCCAAGCTTACGCAGTCTGTTCAGAAAGTGACCCTAGGAGGCATGGGCCAAGCAATGGAGAAGGGAGACGAGAAAGGCAGACAGCCCAGTGCAAACTCCACCCCTCAGGGGAGCCCTGCATGGCAGAGCACAGTGTGAGCTATGGTGTTTACCCATCAGTTCCCATTAGTGGCGGACTGAGCTCAGCTTCTCCAGCGGTGTTTCTTCAGCTCTTCCACCAGGTTTTATTTGGTGGCTCAAGGGGCTCTGGGCAAGCAAGCCCCAGGCTTCAAGAAAGCTCTAGACACATTTCAGGTTGGAAGCTGTCAGCTGGCATGTGTGGGGATACACGGACATCATCAACAATGGCTTCACCCAGGGCTTAAATTTTCAGTAAATCAGACTTTATGCCTGAGTCTTGCAGGATATAAATTGGAGCTGGCCCATTCATATGCAGCTCTTGCTCAGTCTGCATAGTGCCTTAAACCCATAAACACAAGCTTTTAGCATTTAAAAATCTGGGACTTTCATATAGAAATCTAGATTTCTCAAAAAAAAGTCAGAAAATCACTGACCAGTCTGCCCCCATGGTCACATTTGAGTGGAACAGCACAGCGACTGCCTGCTTTAAACTGGGCATGTGATAACCAATCTGCCGCAGTACGCACCAGGCCAACCTACTTAATCTACATGCATTTTTACACTCATTTAGCTGCTTGCATATGAACTTCAGGCCTCTCTGGTAACATTTTATACTGGAAGCTTCAAGCAGCTAATGATTATGAGGGTTCATATGGAAGGCAGTTAGTTCTTCCATAGGGGGCCTCTCAGAGTGCAGTGACATAAATACTGAATTTTTCAGTGGAAGAAATGGCCAAAGGCCAGCATATTCTGGTTCCACTCAGAAGTACCTCAAGCAAAGACAGTGAGGCCCCAAGACCACTTCTTCTCTGTGAATTACGGATCTGAAGTGTATGAGCCCAGAGGTCCCTGTCTGCTAAAAGGCTATTATTCCAAAGTGACTTTCACGTGGCATTGTGCTAGGTAAGATTTATAAATATGACTCCTTGGCAAAGGATTTCAAGTTGAATTGGGCCATTAATCTAAGGGAAGTAAGAATGGTAGGCTCCAGGACACCAATCTGGAAGACCTCCCTTTGTGGAGTAAAGGGGATTAACTCCACCCCCAACTCTAGGCAAAGTGTTGATGTTTCACCAACCAGTGTAGCCCAGCCTCCCTCAGCAGAGAGCTGAGCTGCCTCACATCTCCGTCTAACGGACATAATGGGTGGCTTTGTGTGTCTGAATTTTAGTTAATTAAAGTAAAGCTTTATGAAGGCAGTCACAATAGCCGTATTCCATGTTCTGGATATCCATCTGTGGACAGGTGTAGTCGTGGCAGAAAATTCTGTGGGACCTCATTGTGTGGAGGTCGGAGCCAGTGCAATGTTTCCTTGCAATAACAAAAAAGTTCCTTTGGACTTGAGGGAAAAGAGTATTTCTTTCTCTTGTTGGGTCATGAGCTGCAAGTGTAGAATATCCAGACCTGCGTTTGGTATTTGGTTTCTGTGAAAGAAGATAATAGGTTTTGCTTACATACCATCTTGGGAAGTCAAGGGTGAAGCTAACTTTTTAAGAGACACACCAGCTGTCTTTGTGTTACTTTGCTGTAATAACATATTGAGGCCAGGCTCTTTATAAAGAGATTTATTTGGCTCACAATTTTTGTGGCTAGGGATTTTGGATGACATGGTACTGCTGCTGTCTTGATGCAAGCCCTCCACTGCAGCCCAATGTGGTGGACAAATGGAAAGGGAACTGATGGTGTGTGCAAGGGGTTAAGTGCACCAGGCACCAGGTGACTTAATTTCTAACAGTTTTTGTGAGAACTAACCCAATCCTGCCAGACCTACACCAATCCCTTCCCATGATGATGACCCCTATGACCTACTTACCTTGCTTTAGGCATCTCCTATTAAATATTCTACCACTGAACACTGCCACAGGGGGACCAAGCTTCCATCCCATGAGCTTTCAGGGGCCACATTTGAGCCATGTCCCCATTATAGCACTAGTGACGAACCAAATCCTCAGTAATATCATTTGAGATACTAATTTACCCACTTTAACTCCTTAAGTTAATTAATCCTTTCATTGTCCAAGTCCATTTAGATGGAGCATTTGTACCTTTCAACTAAGTTTACTAACTGATGCATGTTACTAACTCATGAGTTTGAAGGAAGGTAGAGACTTGTTTATAAAGGATTCAGCTATATCTGCACCATGAGAAAAATAAAAGAGGAGGTAGGGTTTGTGAAACCTGTATGTATGCAGTGGCAGCAGTTCCCTCTATATTGTTGTTAGTTGTCATGTTTTTCTAATTTGCACTTTAGCTATCAAGGATAATTTTATCAGCTTCTAGCCATCGGGAGGAAAGGAGGTGTCCTGAGAAATAAGGGTAAGTGAAAACTGCAGCAAATATGATTTTGGCAATTTTGTGTATTAACCTAATAATTTCAGTTGTACTAGATGATCTATAGGGAAAGAAAGTTGAATTATGGACAAACTATTTTGCTGTAGACAGTGTACCAATGTGCTGTACTTGGACTACCGTAGCACCTTATCACTTGGTTTACTTTTCCCATTTTTCTTTAGGGAAACTAAGGTTATGGATAGGGTAGTTCTTTGCTTGGGTGACTATCTCTAACTCTTACACTCCAGGTTCTTGGTGTCTTTCTGTGCTCTTAGAATACCTCATTCTCCTTCATCTTAGCACTTTTAATGCTAGGTTAATTTTGTCTGGCTCCTCTTACTTGCCTATAAGATGATGCAGTCTTTGAATTCATGGACATTTGCTTGGTATTTCTCAGATATCGCTAGTATTCAGTAATTGTTCAATCAAGGTTTGTCACATGAGTGAGACATAGAAAGGCTATGTGACTCATCTGAGGTTGCAGATTACCAAGTGGTGGGAAGTCAGATCTTCCAGGCTTCAAAACCAGTGCTCTTTGCTACTGTTCCTCACTCATGAAAGCCTCCTCATTTCAATTTCAGCTGCCTGTCTCTGAGGAGACATGTGACCGCTCACCTCCTGGAGAAGACAAAATGCACAGTAGGGCATGTCCATCTACCCTCTGCCTCCAGCCTCAGAAGTCCCCTTCACCTTCAAGAGAGTTCTTATCCTGTCTGGCTTCTCTTTCCCAGGCCATTCTTGAGCCTGGACCCTGGCTTCTCAATTATTTATTGTCTCATTTATTCCTTACACCTTGCATCATCAATACTTGCCCCTAACTAGATCCACACTATCAGTATGAAACATGACGTGTCCCTTCCATACTAAACGTAAACCATATACACTCTTTTGACCCTGATAGTTGCTTTCCTTTTCTTTTATTCTCAGCAAACTTGTAGAAAGACCTCCCTAAGCTCTTTGCAGTCTCACCTTTCGCTTGCTCCTGAATCTGGTTTGCTTCGCTCTTCCAAATTACTCTTTTTAAAGCCACCAATGACTTTCACATTTCAAAACATATTGTTCATTTTGTTCTCTCATGATTGATCTTTTAGCAGAATCATTGATCCCCATTTTCTTTGAAACATTTTTGTCTCTTGGCTTCTTTGCACTCACCTTTTTCTCCAGCTCCCCAACTATTCATCTCAGTCCACTCTGTAGCTTTCTCTACTCACTTTTTAGGGAGTCTCATGTGCACTCGTAGCTTCACCTACCTTCTGAGTACCTGACACTCAGTTTTATGATTAGTTCCAGTGCTTTGTCTCTAAGATAACTGAAATCACACATTTCCAGGATACTCTGATCTTTCTCCTGTCATGCTGGACTTGGTCCTGCCATACTTCCTGGGTACCACTTTTTCCAAAGCTTCACAGTCCTGATGCCTTCTTTTTCTCTACTATCCCCTCAAGCTCTCGGGTTCTTGGCTTTTGTGCTCAGACCACATGAACTATACTATGCTTTTCTCCATTTCTCCAGATGTGGTACATTCCTTTCTGCTTGAAGTCTTCACAGCAATTTTCCTCTTGCATATACGGGGATGATTGAGAACTATGGTGAATGTTTATATTAAAAATCAGTATACGTGAAAGATGTGTTGCCACTAATCCCCACAGAATATTCCTCCTTCCTTCAAACGTATTTATTCCATTGTTCTTGCTACTTTCTGCAAGAGTTCTGTAAGTCCTTTTTCATATATTTACTAGTGATTTAAAAAAAAAAGAAACACAGTAAGTACTGTTGCACAGTGCCAGCCAATGGATGAGAACATTTATAAAAGCATATCGTATGTCCTCACCCACCTTATTCACCAAATTGGGCATTGCACAACCTCCGGTTCTTCCCCAAAGTGAAAATGACAGGAAAGGTAAATGTTTTGAATCCATTGAGAACCTCAAGTCAGCAACAATAGTACGACTAAAGACTCTCATGAAAAAGCACTTTCAGAATTGCTTTAGACAGCAGAAAGAATGATGGGATAGCATGTTCAAAGCAATGGGGGTATTTGAGGAGGATCAATGACTATGTATCTTTTATTTTAAAAATTTCTGATTTAAACACGCACCATGTTTTTCAATCACATCCCATATATTATCACTTCTGCCACATTAGCCCTTCCTTTGCTTGCTACATATTCACAGTTATAACTGAATATTTTTGCACAGTTATGTATTATCTAACTCGCCCATGAGGCTGTTGACTCAATCCAGTGCACAGTCCAGTGTCATCCTGATCAGTATGTAATAAGTACTTTCGCACTGGGAAAAATGACTTTAAACATTTGTCAGTTTCCGAGGTGTAAATTTTTCCAAAATGTCTGATTTTAGGCTACCAATGTGTTGGCACTGAGCATGGATTTGGGAAGCGAAGGGCACATTGGCTCCATAAGCTTACAAACTCCCTCCAGGGCATCCCTTGGGCATGCACGTGTCTGTCCTCTTCGCTACTGTGTTCTTACAATTCAGGTCAGCACTTGGCTTATCGTGGGTGCCCAGTGGTTACTAGTTGGAGGGATACATGCAGTGTGTTTATCCATCTAAAAAGGTGGGTACACATGCTAACATTTCAGACAAAGATGACGTAAGATTCTTCCTTTAGAATTGGATCAGTTCTTAGAGTTTATTTTATCTGTTCTCTTCACTTTTCTCTCTTAGAAATGAGATCTGAGAATTGGCTTTGCCACAATCCAAGAGCTAGCTGGTTCAAAGAGTCCAAATTAAAACGCACCACTCGTAATTTCCATCCAGCACTCCTTCTACTATGGTATTCTGTCATTTCCTAAAACACTTCCTAAACACTCTTTTAAACAACCTGACTGAATCCAGGTTGTATTATTAGGTAATGATGTGGTTGGACATGTAAATAATTATGCTTCACAAGAGAAAGGTTAATAACTGGTCATTCCTTTTGAAAGTAATATCTGATCATTTCTTTGAAAGTATGTGTCATCTGTTAAGAGGGATTTCTTCTCTTATGTTCCCCTCTTCCTGATTTTTTGATGCAGTCCTTTATGGAACCAGGATGCTAATCAGCTTTTGCTGTGTCTTAGACAACAGTCACCTACTGAGGTCACACTTCCTTTGGGTGACAGTCTGTTGTGGGCTCCAGTGGGTCATGTTCTGGTCTCATCTGGGCTCTGCTGCATACTGCACTTGGCTGTGGATGGGCATGTAATTCTCTGACAGGGCTGGGCCCTCAGTCTGAGGCTTCGTGGGCTATGCCTCCAGCCCATGTGGCATCTCCTCCTCCAACAGGCCAGTCCAGCTTGTTCTTGTGGGGCATTGGCTGAGTTCTGAGGAAGAACTGAAGCTGCACAGCCTTGGAAACAGAATGGCTACACGGGTGCCCTTTGCTGTACTTTATGTGCCAAAACAAATCATGAGGTGGCAAAAAAGACATCACCTATTGATGACAAGCCTACAAAGTCACATTGAAGAAAGTCACATGGATACACAGGGAAGAACAATTTGTGACTAGTTTTGTAATCAAATACAGGAAAGGATTTTTTCTTCAAGTCAATAGAATGTTCCCTCTGTGATCCTAGAGTTTCAGTGGAGCAGAGCTGATCAATAGCTTCCTCATCTTCTGGAATTATTGACACAATATGACATCCCACCCAGGAAACTGTGTTAATTGTGTATACCAACACTAGAGCACTCATACTGCTGTGAGGTAGAGGGATCTCTTCCTTCCCTGGGCTTTGAAGTCCTCGTTTGATGCTCTGAAAGGACGCGCTCCCCATGAGGTGATAGGGAGGTAACGCCACACCCCAACCTAAGTGCCCTAGCAGCATCCTCTAAGCAACAGCTCCTAAAATCATGGAATGATTTCTATTCACTGAGGAAAGAAGCAGGATAGGGAGAATTGCAACAAGAGAGGGAAACCCTAAGTTATCTCCGAGGGCACTGGTGTTGACAGTGTTAGCTAGTTTTCCTGCAGTATCACAAATGCCTCAGGCAGTCACCTTATGAAGGCAGAAGGTTTGCTTGGGTTCACAGTTTTGGAGTTCCAGTGCGTGGTTAGGTGAACTCACTGCTGTGAGCTCCTTGGAGACATTAAAATCTAAATTTTAACAGTGGTTATCAATGTCTTGCCTTGTTTCATTCTTTTCTCTCCCTTAATGATTTTGAACTCATTTGTCCCATATTTTGGTGCCTGTTGTGTGTGTGTGTGTGTGATGAGAACATGGAAATATTTCAACATGTAATAGGGGAAAAGTAGAAATTAAACCTCGGGACTCTCCACTGTTGAAAAATGATCATGGGAGAATTTTCCAGAGTAAAAATCATTCCAGAGCTCTTATAGGTCAGGCCCACACCATTCATTTTTCTGGAATGAGAAACATGAGTCTACTGGAGGGTGAGTTCAGTAGTTTTTGTAAATGAAGCGTGAGGAGGGAACAGTCCTTACTCTGAGATCATCTCTTTTAAAACTGTGCTCGGGGAAGATGCTGGCATCAGCATGTTTACACCTAACTGAGCCGAAGGGGCATGTGGTAAAAGGGAAAGAAGGCCACCATCTCGGGCATGTGTGGTGAGTGGGGCACAACAGAGGTAGAAGAGTTTAGTTTACTGCCATCTCTTCACTAAGTGCTGCATAGAATTAATTCATGACCTCCATCCTTGTTCCTTTGTAAGACACCCCATGTAGGGTGTGACTCTGAAATTCCACATCCTGGGCCCAGAACTTGGCTCAAATATGGTATGTAGCACTCTGAAAATATTTAGCCACCTTGGGCTTTAGTTTTTTCTTCTGAAAAATGGGAATAGCAAATCTATTCAGAGGAGTCTTGTGAGAATTGAATGAGGTAACACATTGAAAGAGTTGGCAGAGCACACAGAGGAAGTGTTCCATACCTGCTAGCTAATTTTAGTGAATTTGAATATGCATTGTGTGAATTTGAACTTTGACAGCTATTTCTGGTTCACATTCTGCATCTCTTTGCACCCAATTCAATTGAGAAATTTGTGCCTTGAAGGGATGGTAATATCGCAGCTTGCAGATATCCTCCCAAGCTCTGCGGATGTACTGCCAGACTGGAGGGCGAGGAGGTTAGTGTGTCCAATCAGCCTCCCAGGAGGGCTGGAGTACAGATCCAGAATGTTGAACTCAGAGAGGGCCCAGTGCCTGTGACCCATCTGCTGTTGTTTCTGACCCATGACCCTTAGCAAAGGAGGCCTGAGTGGGGGAATGTCCAAACCAGAGCTCAGGATAAACCTGCAGCACCCATGTGCTGGGTTGACCCCAGAGAATGAGATTAAATATTTACCCTTTTGAAAACACGTACCGTGTCTGATGCCTGTGCATGTCTCTGACAGCTGTCAACAAGGCATCTTATATAAAGAGAATGGAACTAGTGTCTGGATCAGAGCGGCTTGAGGCACTGGGAGGAATGCTGGTGCAGCCCCTCTTCCTCTGTGAATGTGACCGTTCCTCCCAAGTGCCCTCCCAGCTCCTCCCCCAATAGTGGTCTTCACTGTTGTATCTGAGAGCTCTTCCAAGAGACACCTGCTCATATTAATCCAGTGTTTTAATCTCTTGTCAGGACAAACAAAAAACCTTATTTTTTCCTAAAAGATTGCAAAGGCTAAAGTTACTGCCTTTGGCTGTTTACAAAATACCGCTAATAAGCTATTGTGGAAAACTGGAGTTAAGAAGAATTAAGATGTGCTCTGTATGTGGACCAACTCCCCTCGGTGAATGTCATCATTATGTACTCAAACATGTAGTAATGCAAATAAAGATTAAAAATGAAAACAGAAAATGGAGTAAATAATTGAAAGTATAACTTTGGAGTGACTCAGATTTATTTAAAATGCAAGTAAGGACATTCAGACAAGGAATATCGGCATTAACAGATTTTAATCACATCTCAAGGTTTTTTTTCCTTTTCATGGCCAGAGGTTTGGACACATTAGGCAAGTACTCTGTGAGCCTCGGACATACCTGAACTTTTACGTTTACAACAACTGGGTTGGAAAAGAGTATCATATCTTACAGCTTCTTAAGAAAATAAAAAGTTGTAGGAAATAAGCTGTGAAGTGGGCATTATTTGCCTTCTGCCTTTTGACCTGGAGGAAGCATATTATATTAAAAGGGTTCACTTGGCACATAGAACTGAAATGACCTTTAATCTCTGGCTTAATAGAAACATAAAAATCACAGACAGGAAAGACTTGATTCTAAGAACAACAACAATAAAAAAAGCAGACTGAGTCAGTTAGGATGAGCCATATGAAATTGCTATAATTATAGGTCAAAAATGGACAAACACAGGCAGTTTTATAAGAGTTAAACAATGCACTTATTCTGAAAGCATAGCAGTGGTACTTTTACTAAATTGACCGTCTAATGATAACAGTTTAGAACCTGATGTCGATGTGTTAAACAAGCATCAACTTCTCTGTTATTAATGGCTATGATTTCACTCTGAACATGGTTGCTACATTTTATAAATAATGTTAGGGACTCTGTTTCTTTGGAGGCTCTGTGTAGGCTTCTCCTGTTTATTTATATACATTTAAGCCAGTGAAAATGCAACTGGGACTTTATGTTCATCTTCAAGCTGGCAGTTTGGGATAATGAGCCCAAAAGTAGTATCTTGTGTAGTTTTCATTTTATATGTGCATGAGTTATTTTCCTTCTTTTGTGATTTAGGACCAAACCAATGTCTTTTGTAGCATAAGGTGGTCGTTAAAGTACAAACTTTCATCTGCCATCATCTGAATACCAGTACTGTCATTTGCTAGCTGTGTGGCTTTCAGCAAGTGACTTAATTTCTTTGTACCTTAAGTTTCACACGTATGAAAAGAGAATAATGATAGCACTTCTTGGAAAGATTGTGGTGGAGATTACATGAAATATTATAATGTCTTTCAATCAGTGCTTATCACATTGGAGGCACTGTGTGCTTCCAGTTACTATTTTTCGTTGTAGTCTGCCTGATGAACCTTGTGTACACAGACCAGCTGGAGAATGACTCCTCCTCTTTTACCATGAGAAACTGTACTGATTCCATGGTTCATCTCAGTAGTGTCCCAGGGTCAAGTTCCAGCCCACTTCATACTAGTGATCCTACAGGGTGAGACTTTCTTCATCAGTTCATGGCTTGCAAGGACTGGCTGGGGAATAAAGTACTCCTGGGAACCATCCCATCTGCTGTTTCCCTTCTCATGCTCCGATGCAGTTTCTTGGCAGGTGTGTTCTTTCCCAAGCAGCAGTTTGGAATAGCTATCCAAAGCCTTGGTAGGGGGACGGCTGGGTCTGTGTACAGGAGAGCACTTACTGTGATTCAGCCATTGTTCTCAGCAGGGTTCTTCTACCGAGCCCTTACCAGGGGCTAGGCGCTCTTCTCCATCAGTGTAGAGCAGGCAAAATTCACTACCTGAGCACAGGCAAGTCAGCCGCCTGCTGTGTGATAAGAGGGTGGGAAGAGCTGATGAGTGGGGGTGGCTGTTCCCTGCAGGGGCTCAGGGAGGGTGCTTCTGATAAGCTGATCTTTGAGCAGAGACGAAAAGGTGCCAGGGTCCAGCTGTGTGGCTCTCTCGGAGGGAGGAAGAATGTTCCAGGTGATAGAACTGAGAGGCATGAAACCGTGTGACTTCTGGGATGGTCCGGTGCACAGCAGTGAGTCTGTTTCCTTGGTGCAGAGCCATGGGGACTGGGAGCTATAATGGGCAATGAAGTCAGCTTGCTCCCTGGAAGTTAAGGGCAAATTTTGCCTTTTTTTTCAAGCAGTGTCTGGACTTTAACTTGAAGCCATTCTGAGATTTTGAGCAAAGGTATGGCATGAACTGACTGGACAGCATGGTGTGGTGGAGCATGGGTATATTCCCAAGCACTCGGGAAGGCTGAGACAGGAGGAATTACAAGCTCAAACCCAGCCATGGTAACTTAGTGACTTAATGAGGCCTTAGCTCAAAATTAAAAAAAATTTAAAACACATTTCAGAGAATGTAGCTCAGTGCAAAGCCCTAGGCTGTAGTTTCCAGTACCTCCAAAATAAATCAGTAAGCGTTAGCCACAGAGAAAGCACAATCATTCTTCTCTGTGACAGATCCTGGAAGTAATGACCTGTGAAAGGTGCTGAGAAGAAGGTATGTGTTTAGTGACATAAGGACTAGAGAAGGCATGCAGTGGCCATGCTGCATGTCCATAGCCAACAGAAGAAACCCACGTCTGTCACTGCACAGCCCCTGACATAGCTCACAGAAGCTCCTTCTTTCATGAGGCTGACAAAATCCACCCTGTGTCACCAAGGATTGCCAAGCACCGCTAGAAAGAGCCATTGGTGAACTTGGTGAATTCTCCCATGGAGGGAGACACAACGTGCCTGCCAGATTGCACTGGCAGAAGGAAGTCCAGCCCACAAGGAGGCTGGCTCAGGACATCTCTTGTCCCCACAGACCTGAGATTCCTGTCCCCTGCTTAGCTAATGGGGACTGCTGTGTGCCATCAGCAAGATGGACTCCATGGCTACAAGCCTTTGGCCAAGGAACCTTGCTGGTGTCTCTATGAACCTGAGACTTTCTGACATCTCCAGACTGAGCCTCAGGTGCGGAGACCTGTGGAGGTGGCAGCTGCATCATCTAAACCAAGTAGACCAAAGAAACACAGCAAAGGCCCTGAAAACGAAACTGTCCTTGGAATGGAAGCCTACAAGAGTCAACCAAGCGTCATGCAAAAATCTTAAGCAGTCTGATAAAATAAAAAATAGAATCTAAATAGTAGACAAAAGGTCTAGGATACAAATGAAAACTCTTCGTCCAGCCAAGAACCAGGAAAACAATAATTTGAGTGAGAACAGACTGTCAGTGGATACCGACAATAAAGCAATGTGATCTGATGTTGGAGTTTTCTAAAAAGGTTTTAAAGCAGCCACTATTAAAAGACAACCCTTCAACAGTCAGTTACAAATCACTTGGAACAAATGTAAAAATAAACGACCTTAACACAGAAATGGAAAGTTGAAAAATGAAACAAACAAACAAAAGACTAAAACTGAAAAAAATGCAGTATCCAAAATAAAACACCTTATTGCTTGTAGTTCATAAAATATGACAGAAGATAGTGTCTGTGAACTGAGTACAGATTTATGGAATTTACTCAGTCTACAAAATCAATCAGAAAACAAGGACAGAGGCTCAGCAACCCAAGATTTATATCAGTGGAATCTAAAGAGTCCTAAAAAAATTAGACTGAAACATATCCAAAGAAATAATGTCTGAAAACTTTCCCAAACTTGGTAAAAGACACAAACCTGTCAATTAAAGAATCTGAGCAAACCTCAAACAGGATTCACTAAGGAAATCTCAGTTAAGATATGGCACGCTTAACACTTCTAAAAAAAGCTAAGCAAAGAAAAAAATATTGAAAGCAGTCCAAGAAAAATGATGCATTAAATATAAAGAAACACTGATTAATGACAATTGATTTCTGATTGAAAAACATGGAAGACAAAAGACAATAACGCACTTTTCATTTTTGTAAGAAAAGCATCTAGAAGAGAGGAGAAACAGCAGAAATAGCAAAAAATATGAGTGGAGGATTCTTTGGCTGTTCAGTTTTGTAAATCATATTTGGAGGTTGAAATAAAATTATGTCCCTGTGTGATATTCAAGACAATTTGATTTAAAGTTAGGGGAGGGTTCGTGGGCCCCAGTAGATGGAATTTCAATTCCACACTTCAAGTGAAATGCTAAAATGTTGATACCTATAGACTGTAAAAAGTTGCATATGTATATTGTAAGAGCCAGAGCACTTACTACAGATTTTATATGAAAATGTGTTTTTAAAAAATAAAGAAATCAAAATACAATCCTATAAATTGCTCAGGTAATCCATAAGAAGGCAAAAAAAATATGGCACAAGGTAAAAATAGACAATCCACTGAAGAACATATACAGATGGCATGTAACCCAACATCTCTAGCCATTAGGGAAATTCAAATTACAATCCCAGTGAGATACCGCTTCACACCTATGAAAATGTCTAAAATTAAGATGGTGACATTATCCAGTGCTGGCAGGGATGTGGAGAAATCAGATCACTGGTCTATTGCTAGTGAGAATGTGAAATGATACAGAACTCTGGGAAGCAGTTTGACAGCTCCTTACAGAACTGAACATGTAGTTACCACATGACACAGAAGTTCTACTCTTGAGCATATATTCCAGAAATATTGACGAGTATGTTCATTAAAAATACTGTACGCAAAAGGTGGCTTAATTTCTGAAAGCCAATGACAGCTCCGATGTCCTTCAAGGAGCTGAATCAAGGACATCCATCCATCCTATGCAATGCTACTCCATAATAAAAAAGGAATGAACTATTAAAACACAACCAGGATGAATCCTGAGTTGAAAAATCCAATCCCAAAATATTTTGTGCTGCTTGATTCCACTTAACGCAGAGTTTTGAAATGACGAACTTTATAAACGGTTAAATAGTTGTGGGTGCCAGACACAGGTCTAAGCAAGGAAAGGTGACATGGTTGTACAAGGGTGACATGAAAGAAATTGTCCCTTGTCTGACTGTATTGGGGAGCACCTGATTCTATCTATGATACAATAGTAAAAAATTACACACACACACACATACATATACACACACACACACACACACACACTCAACACAAATAAGTGTCAACATAAGTCATGGAATCTGAAGATCAATGGGTTCTATCAGTGCCATGTAATGTCCTTGTTGCCATGTTGTTCTATTGTTTTGTAACAAGATTGCCATAAGGAGAACCTGGATAAAGAGCACAGAGGTTCTTTGTGTATTACTTTGTACAGTAGTATGCAAATCTCAACAAAATATCAGTGAAACCAAATGACCCCCACTGTAGCACTTGAAGTTTCTGAGCAGCATCATTGGCCTCCAAACATCTCTCATGGAAACAGTAGAGCGAGTCTCTGTTTACTGGGAGTGTTCCAGTGTCTGTCATCCCAACTCAATAGTCAGTAGTATTGTGTCTATGGGAAACATAGTGTATCAATGAATGTTAGTTGCTTTGATCAAATTAAAAGAATTTCACGCTAATTGCAAATGACCAACAGAGGTAACCCTTTTTTGACAATCTGGTTTGACTGCTCCTTGTTCCTGTTCTGGGCTTCTGTGTGCTTCTTGTGTGCTTCTGTAAACACAAGGGCAGAGATCAGCAAATTGACCCTCTATTGACAAAAAAAAAAAAAAAAATGTCATGCACTGCCCAGGTTTTACTTTTGAGATTACTACAGTGATGGTAATATTTGTCCCCATAGGAAGACTGAGTCAGAATAAAATTTCTGACAAGTGTGAAATGATATGTAAATATGCATTCCTGAATTACAGCAGAAACTTTGTAGTCTGGTGGAATTTGGAAATACAAAGGAAGGTTAAATAACAGGTCCAAAGGGAGAAATACAAGGCCGTGTGATAAACTTGCTGAAATCTGATGTGCAGGTCATTAAAACTTTCAGTAGCTGGGCCTGGTAGCACAGCCCTATACTATCAGCACTCCTGAGGCCGAAGGATCAAATGTTTGAGCCCCAACTGGGTCACTTGGTGACTTAGGAAGACTCTGTCTCCAAATAAAATAGTAAATGAAAAATGGGCCAAGGATGTAGCTCAGTATAAAATCTGCTGGGTTCAATTTCTAGTACTGCCAAAACATTAATTTTATTCTTTATCCCAAATTTGCACTTGAGGTAACTCACAAGAATTTTTGGTATCTAGGATAACAACAAATGAAAATAAAAATCTCAGGTGAAATGAATTTGATGTAACTGGGTCCATCTAAGCTTATATTCCTAAAAAAGTCATCTATACATGATTCTTTAGTGCCATGAGAAAAAAACTTTATGATCCATTAAAAAATAAATTTGCATTTTGTACATATATCCACATTGTAAAGCTACATGTGTGTGGTACAAAAGTCTGGAAGAATACATATCACAATGTTAACAATACTTTGTTCTGAGTAATAGTAGGAATATAGATAGAGTTTATTATTTATACTGTTATACATATTCAAATTTTGTTGTGATGACTTGATATTATTTTAGAAGTGGAAAATAATACTATTCACAAATACATGGAGAGTAGAGATATTTGTGAACAGAAGTTAAAGCAAAAGAAAAGAGAGGATAGGAGCAAAACAAAAAAGCTAAGAGAGCTAGAACTACTATAGAAATATGCTTCAGATGCCTTCACAAAAAATCAAGGGGCATGCTGGGATTGCAAGCCTGTGCCATTCAGAGCTCAGCTCTGAGTTTCTGGTAGCACCTGCAAGGATTCTCTGCGACTGGAGCAAGGAGAATAGCTATTCAGATGGGAGCGGTCCTCAGCGCCACTGTTGCCTGCCACTGGGGCTGATGTCCAAGAGTGCTGCCTTGTGTGTCCCCACGACAAAGTCAACATCTTATTTCCTTTTCATGACATTTCTGTGACACAGAGAAGCAACAACTGTCATGGGATCTAGTTTCCTGCAGTCCTGAGACTCAGATCCAGAGCTATCAGTTGTTGGCCATTCTAGGAGAAATGAAACTGCCTGGGCCAGGTGTGCAGCTCTGAGTCAGCGGTGGGAGGCTGCTGGCCCCATGGCGCCCTCCTCTGTGTGCAGCTCTTGGCAGTGTGACCTTGTAGGTCTCCCGGCAGAATGGGGAGGCTACTTCCTCAGTCAGCTCTATTACTCCTTGAGCCTGGGCTGGGTTGTGATGACCGCTGTCCAGAAGAAGGTGGGAGAGGTGGCAGCGTCGGGCTGAGTCCAGACCTCAGGCCGCCTCCTGCACTCTCTGTCTGCCAGTGGACCCACCGGTGTGCAGGCAGAGAGCTCTGCTGGGCCTGACAAAGTTCAACACTGTGCAGCTGCGGGAGTCAGCGCATGCTGTCACCTCCCACCTGAAGCTGACGCCATGTGTGAGTGAGCCATGCTGAGTGCAGCCCATTCTGGCCCAGATCAGCCGCTGCTCCAACCCATAGACTCTTACGCCTTAAGGTTATGACTCACAATAAGGTTTTATAGTTGTCTGTTACAAGGCACTATTATAGCCAGAAAAAACTGATACAACCCGCTTCATCTGTTTTAGAGAAAGTAGTTGTCTGTCTATGGAGCCTTCTGGGTTCAAACCCTTGTTTTTTATTTAACTACCCATGTGATTTTAATCTCTCAGTGTGGCATATGTAAAATGCAAAAAAAAAAAAATCTGTGTTTAACACAAAATTTCTAGAGTGATAGAAAACATTTGTAAATTTAGTCATTGTAGTGTCCAATGCCAATTTAGGTTAGCATAAAGCTTTCTTAGTCAGATGAGGTGTGTGTGCTTATAACCCCATTTACTCAGGAGGCTGAGGCAGGAGGACTGCAAGCTCAAGGCAAGTCTGGGTAATTTATCAAGACCTTGTATCAAATTAAAAATTTAAAAGACTTTGGAGATATAACTCAGAGATAGAATGCCCTGAGTTCTCAGCACTGCATAATAAGCAAGCAAATGTAGCAGCATAACTCATAATAGGTAAAGTTTAGAAGTAGCCTATGTATCCATCAACAGATGAATGGATAAAGAAAATACAGTGCATTGGTTCCTAGGTACATGAACTTAATTTGTTCCACAATTCTGGGGAAGATGGCTGCAGTCCCATTTGTCATCCTATGCAGAGCTGGTGAATGGAAGCTTAATTTTACTGAATGCTTCTGTTTGTGAAGCAAATTGTGAAGTACTATATAATGGAGTTCTACTCAGCCACGAAGAAGGGTACAGTCAAGTCACTCATAGGAAAATAGATGCAGTTGGAGACCAATGTTAAATGAAATAAATCACACACACAATTATTTCACAATTTTTCTTATATGAGAAGCCCACATTATAAATTACTTTCAAAACTCAAAATAAAAGATAGGCAATAGGAAACAGGGGGATAGATCCAGAGATGGAGGGAGGTAAAAAGATGGGGAGGGAAAAGAGAGGAGAAAAAAAAGATATATTAAGTATGTTAACATACTCACTCAGTTGAATGCAAACTTTATGTGCTGCAGACATATCCTAATAAAAAATTAACAAACAGAAAACAAACAAACAAAAACCAACCAACCGATCTAAGGAATCCAAACCCCCAAGTGTGCGCTTGCTTTATAATAGTTTGTACAGTGTGCTTGATCTGATAGCTACTAAATGAAACCTACAAACAAACCAAGGGTATCCCAGCGTGTTAATCTGGGCACAATTTGATGTCCCGTGACACATCTGTAGCGAATGTGAGACTCGCTGGAGGAGAAGAGTTGTTAGATTTGTCAAATGGCTCGAAAGGGAGCCGGAGAGCAGAGCAGCTTGTGACTTACTTGGGAACACATTTGAGCTCGAGAATGCCAGATGCACATTTCAATCCTTAGGGTACAACAGTTGTGAAAAGAGAGTACCCTGGAAAGAAGTTACCACTCCAATTGAGTAATGGCCTGAGCAAAAAGATAATTAATTATAAATCGACTTTATTTAAATTCACTTCACCTTTGTTTCATCATGTATGACTGTGAAATCTAGGAGAGAATTTTTCAGATGAAGTCTCATCAGCATTCAGAATTACCATATTTGCAGCTACTGAAATTAAAGTTGATTCTTGGTATCATTAAATGTCTTATTATTTGCATAACTGTGTATATGACTTTTATTTTCATCTTTCGTGAAAGAAAGAATGTTTGCATCACTTGGCTGTAAATTGCATTTTTTTGTGTAGATCATCTTGAAAAAGATGATTATTTCTTTTTTTAATTAAAACTCTCCTCCTTTTATTTATTTATATTATTATTATGTTTATTATTATTATTATTTGTTTTTGTTTTTTGAAACAGGTTCTCACTGTATATTCCAGACTGCCCTGAATTCGCTATGTAGCCCAGGCTGACCTTGAACTTGTGGCAATCCTCCTGCCTCAGCCTCCCGAGTGCTATACACAGGTGTGGGCCCTCCCATCTGACAAGATGACTATTTCTAGTTTTAAAATAATGCTTCTTTTTGTAACCATTTTTTTGTAACCATTTTGTAATCATTATAACATTTGCAACACAAGATGAATAAAAAAAGTTAATCCATAAATCTTTACCCAGAAACACTCACTATAACTTTTAAAGATAAAATTTCAAATGTCAGCCTCTGTATACATAGGAAGATAATGTCAATATAGGAATACTTTTAAAGCAACTGACACATATAATGCAAGGTCATTTAATTAGCATTTTAAAATTTAATTTTACTTGAATCAAGGGCATAGAAGAAGCTCAGTATAACATCAGTAAATTCCAGGTAACAGTTTTGCTGCAGGATAAATTGTTTCTAAAGGATCCTTTTAAAAGATAACAATGATATGAAAAACTTGAAGATTGTCATTATTTATGTAACTAAAATTTTGCCCATGTCTGTATGTAATTCCTGCTGTGGAAGATGAAGAAAGATTGTATAGGCTTTCTTTTTTAAATTTTTCTCTCCCATCCCTGCCTCAATTTGTTAGTTATTGTATTGTTTTTGCATTTTTAAGGCTTCTACCATGATGATCTTAGGTTATCATTCTTGAAATGATTTAGAGTTAGCTCAGCCAGAAATCCAGAAAACCAATTAAAATGCACAGTGCAGAAAGTCTTTAGGCATCAAAAGTGTAACTCAAATCCAGAAAGTCCTTAGGTAGAAAAGACAAATGCAAACCCATTGTTAATAGTAGAAATGCAAGGTAGTACAGTACTGACTTTCTATTTCTTACCTATCAGATTGTCAAAGAGCTGAAACTTTGACCACACCTTCTATGTTAAGGCTGGGAAACAAGCCTTATCATATATTGCTGGGAAAAGTGCAATTAGCTCACTCTTATTGAGGGTAATTTAGTGGTATCTACTAGAAGTATAAATACACTTAGCTTTTGACCCAGCAGTTTCTCTTTGGTTTGTTTACCATTTTGTCTACGCCTGTATGTGTATAAATGACATATGTACAAAGTGAGTCATTTTAGTGCTACTTGTGAAAGGCTAACTTAGAAACAACATAGGTGTCTATCCATAGGGGACTGGTTGGATAAATGATGAAATATTCATACAATGAAATAATTTGCAGCTTAGGGAAGCAGGGGGAAAGTTGAGAAAGAGAATCAAAAACTCTCTGTGTTGATGTAAAAAGATACCTGAGATATATTGATCAATAAAGGAAGGGAGGAGAAGCAATGAAAATAATTAATGTATCAACTCCCCACAATGAATATAATCATTGTGTACTGTAAATGTGTCCTAATAACAATAAAAACAATGAAAAAATTCTATGTCTAGAAAGTGTGTAATAAAGGGAATCAATAAAATGTATTTGTATTTGCATAAAGAAGCATGTACACGACCTTAACGAAAGTGTTGCTTAGTGTGAAAGGTAACAAGACTTGTGTACTGGTCATGGCATCCCTTCATATTTATTGTTCAGTGGTCAGTTTTTGTTCCACAAAGAAATTTAAAACATTAAGCAGATTCAGTTATCAAGAGAACCCTCCGCCTCAAGCTCCCCATTCATCATTTTCGAAATTTGGTTCATTTATTTTTGGTTTGCTGGATGGTGCCATCTAGTTAATGTTAATGGAGGATTCATGTTATTCTATTTCTTAAATTGCTGCATAAATGAGAATATCTATCACAATTTTGGGTGTGACTCCTCACTTGCAAAATTTTAAAGTTGTTTGGTTTTATTTTTTCTACCTCACAATTTTGTTAGCATTTCCCCACTATCTTCTAGAATGGGATTCCTGCATTTTCAACACAAAGTAGAATTTTTTGCTCTCTACTTATTTTGTTGATATTTTTTAAAGGCAGAGGAGTTCACTAGAAATGGCTTACACGTGCTAATCATACTCTATAGGTTGGATTTCTTTTTATACTATTTTTGAACAGTGTACTGTTTTGTTAGTGTCAGTGTTGCCCTTACCTCTAATTTTCCATTAGAACATATATTCAGGGAGACATTTTAACTCCTGAAAGTTTTAATTTATATTTCTGTCTCTGAAATTATTTATAGTTTTTTTCCAAAGAACATTATGAAATATAAGAACAACCTGAAGTTTTGTCGTTGTTTTAGAAGCAAGTCCCATGACAGTGATGTTAATTTCCTTAGCTCTTCCATTACCATCTTCTGGGTTATGAGTGCTCTGTAATAGGAAGGCAGGCATTTACTCTCCTACTAACTGTGATGCAGACTTTGTAGTAATACTCTGGTAAGAGTGGCCAGCAACTTATAAACAATTCCGCAGATCTTTTGGCGGTTTCCTGGGAGTTGCCATTCCATTCACACTGGTAATTCCTGACCCTTCTAAAGAGTGAGGTGTGATGGGAAATTTCACACTTTCAAAATGAATCTTAATCAACGATGTTAGCCCAGCATTAACACATAAGCATCAAGTATATCAAGAAGTGCAATCCCAGAATGTAAGCTTGTAATTCTGAAGGCATTGTGCAGTGGACTGCAGTGATCAGTATGTGACTGGTGAGGTTGTGATTTGATTGATCAGTCAAATATTTTTAAGTATTTCAGAGAAAAAGAGTTCTATGAATCCAGTGGTTCTGAGGTTGAAATGAGTGTGGTAAATAATTGTAACATATAAATTTAATATTGCCTAACTTGTCCACATAACCACTGCTTTGTTCTCTATCTCTGTATATTTATATTACCTAATTCTGTGAGACTGTGCAATATTTTACTTATTTTTCTGGGTTATTTCACTTAGCATTCTGTCTTCTGGGCATTGTGTTCAGGATTTTTCCTAAGTGGGTTGATTGTAGCTGTGCTTGTTACAGGGGAGGGGGACATGAAGTGTGAGGCACAGGACATGTTAATTCGTTTCACCATAGTAACCATGTCCGTATGTTTGTGTCTTACAATACCGTGTTGTACGCCTTAAACAAATACAGTAAACTTTATTTTAAGATGGTGCTACCTAAATAAGCACGATGCATGTTTACTTTGTCGTTGTTAGGAGGAGTTTACCAAAGTATAAAGACACATGACATTTTCGTTAGAATTTTATATAGAAGCAAAGATATTAAACAAGGGATACGGTTGCCTTCCGCTTTTACAGCCCAGGTGTTGGCAAGTAGAGTATCATCCAGTCATAGGAGGCGAAGTGGTTGAATGTAATAGGATTTTCTACCACATTGCAAGATTTATCAGAACTGTAACATATTCCTCCTCCATCTATTCTTAAGAAGCATGGATATGGCAATGTCTTTAGCCTTCAGCCATTCAAATTTTGTGCAGCTGTATTATGCATGATGAGATTCTTCCAACCAATGTCTCCCTTTCAGCTTGGATTTTAAGAACTGACAACTTCCCGCCTCTTTTCCATTTGTCATCTGCCCAATTGCTTAGAAAGCTCAGCACTTATGGAACGTGTTGCTTGGAAAATAGTTGCAACACTGAGGAAGGAGAGGCAGGAGAGAAGTGTAGTTTTAATAGAGTACATCAAGACCGAGGTCGTGAGGCGAAGCTGGGCAGTGTGCTCCTAGCACGTCCCAGGCTGGTGGTGAACATGTGTTGTCACTGGTTTTTCTTTTCTCATACACTGCTATGTAAAAACATGACAAATAGAAATTCTGTACAGTGACCAAAGCCAGAGTTTTTGTGTCTTAATCTCTGAAAAGTTAAATTCAAATGCCAGGTGACACCAGTACAGGTGTGTTATTGAAGTATGTTTTGTGTGCACCCACTTTGTTCATTGTATGCATTCCTACTGCCCTTTTCCCTAAAACTGGTTAATTATTAAGCCTGTCAGAGGGTATGAACCACCTGAAATGCTGAGATAAAAAGCTTCTTGATATCTCTTTTTGTACTTGCTGTTAGAAGGACTTAGTGTTATTTTTGTTTGATTATGCAAAAGTGTTCCATTTTATATTTTAAAATAGCCTAATTTTTGTAAATGTCTATACTGTGATTTTGATGTTGGAAATGCCTTCACCTTCCATGAGACAAGTGAGATTTTGTGATTAGGCAGCTTAGTGCCTTCATGGAACTGTGTGTTTGCAATGGCATGGCAAAGTGAAGAATTCAGGCAGTTATCTTGGCAGCGAGGCCACCAGATTGGCTGGCTGCCGTGTTTGCAGGCAAAGCAGACGGATGTTGAGACATCTACACACATGTTAAGTACATAATGGTCCAGATTGCCTTCGAGTCTCAGCACCGGTCACTTGCTGGTGTAAGTTGGGTATTTAAGGGCAAGCATTAACTCTCATAGGTCACCAGGGAACCATTTAATAAATAACTAGAGGTCTGGAGATGATCATGTATTCCTCTAAGTGCCTTGCTTTTGCTATTGGTGCAGTTCACTAAAGGTCGTTGTGTGTTTCAAATATTTAATGTCCTTTCCTAAGTAAGTGACCCCGGTCCAGTACAGAAGCAGGCTGACTTGTTATTTGTTGCCGGTCAGTACATAGTAAGCTAATCAAATTCATAGTATGTATATTATGCCAAGAAAAAGCTGGTCAACAAATGTAATAGGAGATTAGAAAAGCCAGAATAAATCTGCACTGCTATAAAACAACTTCATTAGTTAAGAGTGTAGTAAGGATATCAAATGCATGAATGACTTTGTGAACTTTTGTGACTTTTAATTTGGATATAATTTCAAATTTACAGAACATTTCTAAGACAAAAGCAAAAATAGCTCACATTCATGTAAATTCACTGATTGTTTCTAATTTCTCCCATCTGCTTTATCTATCTAACAAGCTATTGGTCTATATAGTTTTTTTTCCTGAACCATATGAGGATAAATCACAAACATGATATCCCTTAAACTCTGAATAATTCCATGTATGTATTCTAAGAACAATAAATATTTTTTTACATAGCCACAGTGCATAAATATCAAAATCAGAAAATTTAATAATGGTATACACATACTATTATTGAATTGTATGTGTTTAATAAATGATATTGTATAGATAGAAACAAGAAAGTGAAAGGGAATGAAAGTGAATGACAGTTCCAAATTCTATAGATTAATTGCGTTAGAATAATTTTTAGGACTCAGTATTCCACTTCTATACTATGTTAAATTTCTTGTTCTGTACATGGAATTTAGTGTAAATATAACTAAAATACAATAAAAGCCTGACAAAGTACATCCAAACTAATGAGAACTGTTAACACACTTTACAGTGTCAGTGTAGTAGTGTGAAATAAAGATAAAATATATTATTGATTTTATTTTTAAAATGCTATCCATTTACTCAGACTTTCTAATAGCATGCTGCCACATTTCCCTGAAAATAAGACCTAACTGGAAACTAACCACCTCAGAAACTAGAGATCAAAGCTTCCAGTCATGATCAGCCCGTCCTTGCCTTCCCTGCCTTACAGAGTAGGCACTGAGAGAGACGGTAGTGATGGCAGGGAAGGCAAGGATGGGCTGATCGTGATGGGCAGTTTCCAGCTCTTGTTTTTAAGGCTGGTTATTTTCCAGCTAGGTCTTATTTTCAGGGAGAGAGAGTATTTTTGCAATAATTTGGATGGTTAAACCCCTCTTCCTGAATATGCCAAACGCATGCCTGCCCAGTACAATTGTTCCAAATTGTGTGTTGTCAGACAGTCCCAAGTTCATTTTTACCGGGGAGTCTGTGTTTCAAGAGAAGTTGCTAGGTCACTTAGGAATTCTTCTGCCCACAAAGCCAACTCAAAAGCCATGCACGGAGTGAACTATAGACTACTAAGTGGGCGTTTAAGTTGAACACTGGCACATTCACGCAAAGGGCGGGTGAGTTAGTAGCGTGGCTTTTCTGAGAGGATGGGACAGAATGTGGCAGGAGAGTGTCCCTTAGCCTCCCCGCTGGAGCATCTTGGCTTTAAAGGAACCATGACAGCACTGAGAGTTCTGAAAAAGTGAGGAGATCATCACCCGTAGTCTCAGGTCAGTGGAGGCTGGGTGGGCATCCTGCCTAAGCCAGTAACGGAGGTGGGACTGCACTTGTGTCAATTAAAAGAAGTAAATGTCACCTAAGTGGCACAAGTGTCAGTACTCAAGGACTCAGAAGCTGAGATAGTATATTGGAGACAAATGGAGAAGACTCATGAAGAATTGGAAATGGAGTTGGGAAGGAAGAGAACGGTAATTGTGTAAATAAAAATACGTAGCTGCAGAGAAGCAGAGAGCTGCTGAGTGCTGACCTCTATGACGGGGAGTGGGTCTGACTTGGGTGTCAGCAGTCTCCACTCTGTTCCAGTTTTCATGAAAATAAGAACCACACCAAAGCCAAGGTCTCTAGCATTCAGGCTGCCTCTAGTGGGTATCCAATTACATGTAATGCTAAGTCATTTGTTTGTGTACTGTACATCTTACTGTAATGAAATCCAGCCCAAGAATTTCTGCCTTTGTATACAGAATTTATGACACGTGTAATGGTCTATAATTAAAGGCTGACAAAGAACATCCAGAAGAAAGAAGACTGCTAACTTGACATGTATTCTGCAGGAGAGGCTGTGTGAAATAAATGTGTTTGTTGGTGTTTGCCCATGGGAGTGTAAGTCATTGTAACTCACATGGAGAGAAATTGGTTGATGTCTGTCACACTTATAAGTATGCCCTTTGCCCTGGAAGTGCAGCTTCTATAATTTATCCTACCAACTCACTTTTATACAGTATGGTAAAAGCAGAACGTTGAAACCTAAGATAACTATTTTAAATAGAACTCAGTCAATAAACCCTAGTAGATCCAGCCATGGAATACTATGCAAGTGTAAAAGCAAAATTAATAAGAAGAAGATGAGATGGAAGAAAAGGAGCAGAAGAAGGAAGAGGAAGAGGAGGAGAAGGAGGGATATACTGTATGTGCCGATTTGGAAATGTCTTCTAGGGGGAAGGCAAGAATAATCTCTTTTGCATAAATTTGCCTTAAAGAAACTAAAAGAAGTTATGAAAAATGAATAAAAGTGTTTTATGGTGGGTGGAAACTGACAGATGGAGACAGGGGTGGGTGTGAAAGTTTTCACTGGGTAAACCTTTTTATACTTTAAAAATCTGAAACTGTGTTCATGTACTAGTTAATGAAAAAAAAAAAAGATGGAAAAGAGGACCATTATGTTCTTGCAGGAATGGAAAAGACTGCTAATTTTCTACTCCAACATCTACGCTCCTAGTGGTTTCAATTTAAACGGGAACATTGTCCTCTGGATTTAAAATAATACTTTCATAGCTTCCATTGCAGCTAAGTATAGCTTTGAGGCCAGCGATGTGCAATGGGAAGTGTTCTGTGGTGCATCTTAGTATTTTTTAAATGGATCTTTAAGCCATAAAGGCCTTTTGGCCTTGCTTTCTTCCTCCTGAATATGGATTTAATGTTGAGAGTCAGCAAACATCTTGGGCAATGAGAGACTTTGATATTGGGAGCCATAGACTATGAGGGCAGAGAAGGAAGGTAGAAAACTGATTTCTGCTGACAGGGTGGGGCCACTCTACAGGCAAGTGCCTGGGTTTTCTTTCTTTAAAGAAAAACAGTTCTCTTGTGTGCAACATTCTTATTTTGATACTTACGGTGCTGATTAGATGCTGGAATCGGATCCAGTATTAACTCCTAATTTCAATCATATTTTCCATTAAGATTTTTTTCTTTTATAAAATTTACTTATGTTTTTCCCTTACTTCTTCAGATCTTTGGGTTGATGCGATTGTGGCTTCTAATACGTATTTCTGGGCAATCATGACAGATGACTTTTATCTGTCATGGAGTCTCATAGTGCAAAGTGCCCTTGTTGAAAAAATTCCCATAAAGGCATCCTGTCATTTTTCCTTCTTAAAATGGATGTATAGCTAAACTTTTGATATTTTATAAGCAGTTAAAACAGCCATATTCCTTGTGTCAAGATAAATGTTCAGATTTTCAATCAGGAAATTAGGGATATAGGCATTACGTTGATTTTAGAAAAGACGCATGTCAGTTTTAGTACCACACTTATAATTCAGACAAAATGAAGAGATAATGAGTAGTAGGAAAAAGAAGTTGGAATATATGAAATGCACTTTCAAAGTTTATGAGTGGTCAGCTGGGTTGGTAATGAGGAAGGCTGATGTATTTTCATCCAAAGCATCTGTTAATGTGACTGTGATGAATGTCTACTAAGCTAACAGCCTGTTTTTCTCAAAAAGATTTACTATTAAAAGGTGTGTCATTTTCTCATTGCTGGAAGATTCGTCCTCTCTCATATTAACAGAGCAAAAGGAATTCTATCAGTGGTCATACAAGTACATCTGTCTTACTTTAAGTATTTCCCTAAAACAACATTACTCACTGAAAAGAATGTAATAATCCTACTGTGAAGCAATTTTAATAGACTGAAAGAGCCAACAAATATGACTGGTGTTTTATAACATCAAATTTTTTTTCATCCGGGGATGACTTCTTTAAGGTCTCTTGTGTGGATTCTAATTCATGTACTAATATAGCAGCCTTGTACTGCATTAAATACAAGCCATATTCTGAAACAGTTTTTACATAACTATTCTACCTTACGTAGATGGGCTTTCACACATGCTATTAGTGGAAAAACGTTTTAGGAAAGCAAAAAAAAAAAATTCCAAAGGAAAATGCTATAAGTCTTCAACTTATGAACAAGTTTCATTCTGGGAGAACATTCCTATATGAGATTCCTTCATAAGTCCACAAAGTGAGTTTGTACACTTTTGACACAAATATACAACGTAGAGTGCAAACTCACTACTGCTCCCTACTCACTTTTCCGCAACTCACTTCTTTCTTCACACACAAATACTGTAAATAAGCTATTTTTACGTTTACGGTTATCTTAAAATAGTGTACAACTATAAATAAATCAGTTTTCTTGCCTTAAAACAATGAGGTTGGTCTGTGAGCTATTGTTGCAATTTGTTTGCACCTGAATTGTTTGTAATGCTAGGCCTGTTCCTATCTGTGAAACTTGGAGACTGGAATGTTCATAAATTGGGGACTTACTATAATATTTTTAAAGAGCTTAGAAGACACAGCAATGATTTGTCTTTATGTTGCTCAAAATACAGTTCTGCTATTGACTGAATGTTTCTGTGTCCCCAAATTTAGTCATTGAAACAAATCCCTCATGCAGTGATATTTTGAATCAGGAACTTTTGGGCTCCACCCTCATGAATAGAATGTATGCCTTAAAAAAAAAAGGTTCCATAAGCTCTTCTGCCCCCTGCCATGTGAAGACACAGACAAAGATGACCTTCGACAGAATCAGAATGTGGCCCTTACCTGGTACCACATTTACCTGGTGCCTGGATTGTGGACTTCCCAAGTTTCAGGACTGAAAGAAAGAACTTCTTGTTGTTTATAAGCTATCCAAGATACTCCATTTTTGCAGTAGCCCACATAAACTGACATCATCTGTTTTGTGCTAGACTCATGGAGCTGGAGACAACAGTTGGTCCCGGATGTCATATAGCTTTGTCAGGGAGCCTTATAATGAATAGATTCTGATAATGAAAGCTGAGATATCAGCCATAGAAGGGCAAGTAGGCCAGTCTGGGAGCGTGTGGCATGAAGGATCCGGATGCACATTGGTTCCAGAGAGTCCCAACAGCCAGGAGCAAGAAGGAGATGAGTACTAGTAAAGTGTGAAGGTGCCTGGTGCTGTAAGTATACGAGTCCTACAAAGCTTCGCAATGTGAGCAAGTATCTTCTTTCCCAGCTGTAGTTTTACAGTGTGAGACCAGTGAACATGCAACCCAGAAGGCAAGGGGAAAGGACGGGATTGGTGATAGGAGAGGAAGGTGGGAAGGTGAGAGGCCCTAAGGATTCTCTTCTTTAGCTTCTGGTCTGTGGGAAGCCATGAGAAGGTTTGGGAGCCACAGGACTGGGAAAAGCAAGAGTCACAGCAGAGTGGATGATAGAAACTAGTGAAGAGAATAACCAGTGGGAGTTGAACTTGGAGAAGGGATGGGGGATGGAAAAGATGACAAGCAAAAACAAAAACCCAACATATTCGAGGAGAATAAACTCCACAGGAATGGATGATGGGTTGCCTAAGTTTATTTCGGTCATTATAACAATGATCAGAAAGTAATATTTATTAATCTTTTGTTTTGAAATAACTTTAGATTTATGTGTTAAGTGCAAAGATATAGGGTGACTGCAATCACCTTTATCCAGTTTATCCTAATATTACCATCTTACGTGATCACAGTACAGTTTTTAAAACTAAGAAATTAGCCTTGGTACAAACTAAGAGCTAAAATCCGGACCTAAACTGAACATTACCCCTTTTTTCACGGATTTTTTTCTCCAGTGTCCAATCCAGTATTCCATCTTAGCTGTCATATTTCTTAATCTCTTAAAACCTATGAAAATTCTTCGGTCTTACCCTGTCCTTTATGTATTGGTCAGTGATTTTGAAGAATTCTCTTTCCTCCTGGAATTGTCTGACGTTTTCTCTTGAATAGATTGAGCTTATACAGTTTTGGTAAAGACAGTAGAAGTAATTCTTTGCCCTTCTCAGTGCATTGTATCATGGAGAATATTTCGAAGTATCATTTGGCAGTTGGCTCTTTGATTTGTCTCTTAACTCGAGCTTTGCATCATTACTGAGTAAGCATTTGGTGACTTGGAATTTTAGCTGCTTATTCTCCATACTGCTCATAAAGGCATAAAATAAGGAGAGAAGCATGAAATTCTTTCTGCCATTTAGTCTGATGCTTTTCTCCTGCACATTTAGAAAGTGCAATTAGAATTCTACATCTGAATGTTACAGGTGTTCTTAGAAGTTGGGTTAGGAAGGAGGTGAAGCTGTTGGGCTGCAGTGGTGTTAGGAGAATGATCGCCCTTCTGGACTAGGGGTTTCCTGCAAGCTTCCTTTGCTGCTTTTCTGAGAAGGCTCTTCCCTGGTGCAGACTGTTGGAGGCTGTGGTACCCGGGAAAAGCAAGGGCTGAGTGATTCTCCTACCTATGTCCCAGATGAGCTTTAATAACTTCTAACTCCTCTGCTAGGAAGGGAGTGCAGATGTTCGTACTCCTTGTCTCTGTCTTTTCCTTTCACTTATTGCTTTGGAAAGTGAATGCATGGAGCCATTGCTCCATCAGGGTAACTTATTTCAGAGCATTTCGACAGTGATCACAGCCGCTGGTCCCTCAACTGTTTTTCACATGTGAAGAACCAAGAGGTCATCTGTATTTTCCACACATAACTGCAAAATGCATTAAGCGAGGGAAAAATGAGAGAACAGCTTTTAATTTTATGATGATATGGGTAATACTGCATAAAGTCGCTCTAAAATTTCTAAAGAGAGACAAATAGATAAATGGACACCTACACACACATACATGCATGCATGCACATGAACACACTCATGCATGTGCACTGGGATCCACTATCTGGAAATCAGTATTAAATTTGGGAATATAATTATAGTGTAATTTCATTGTGTATGTGCCTATACATATTTATGAATAAAATGAACTTTGATTTGCCAAAAGTAGGTAATGGGTCTCTCTTTCTGTGCTCGTTGTGTGCAGTATGTCCTAATGTCATCTCCATTTGGAGAAATTTTCTCCTGTGTGCAGATACATGAGGACCGTTGAATGCGTTGCCTAAGCTCCGTGGCTGCTGCATGGAGAAACTAGTTCAAAGCCAGGAAATGTGCTTTAGAATGTATGCAATTACTGCTGCATTTGATTATTGATCTTTATTTTGAACATTAATACTCTGTCAAAGAATTTGCACTGCACATATCTTCTCTCTGGGAGGATTTTCAGGGCTTTCTTTTAGCACACACATCTGTCAGCACCATTACATGGCCACACTAATATAGTCAACTTTTTCAGTCTTTTCTTTCCTGCATTTTTTTCACAAATACACTTAAATTGACTCATTGTTGTGCCAAAAAAGATAGACACCAGCATTTCTTGCGATTTTTTTATAATTTTATTTAAAGAGGAAAAAACAAAACAAAATAAAACAGAATAAAGGGTAGCAACCATGCAGTATTCCAAGGAAAAAAGGAAAAGTACAACAATAAAACCTAAGAAATTATTACTTGACTAATTACATACTGACTTCTTGGAAATAGTTGTTCAAATTACAAAGTTAAAACATGTAAAGTAGACATTCAAACAGTGAGACTGTTAACAGTTCTGCTCCATGATCTGACAAAAACAACAGTATGGTCATCCATCTTACCCACTCAAATATACATGCAATTATATCAATAGGGTAAAATTAAATACAACAAAACAGAGCAAAGCGGATCACAAGAAAGCATTGTAAGACATAAATTTCAAAGCTAGACAATTGGAGATATTCACTCTCTATCATATTGACTTTTGTTTTCTTTTTCATTTCTTTCCACAAATCTTAAATGAAATTTTCACATTCAGAGCATGAAATTATGTAGAATTGATTTCTGTGTTTTGTGTGAGATAGGAGCTTTGTTATTACCTACCTGATTATAGAAAATATATCACCTCATCAATATTTATTAATTTTATTAAGGCTTTTTTTTTGGTAACAGTAATCAAACTCATGACCTCGCACTTGCAAGGCAGGCTGTGTGTCACTGAGTTGTATCCTTGGTTTTATTAATTGGTTTTATTAAGGCTTTGAATTTCCTTGGTTTTATTAATTGGTTTTATTAAGGCTTTGAATTTCATATTTATTTACTTCTGGGTTCTTTTGAAATTTTATTATTATAGAAAATGAAATCATTTTTATTTGTTACTTGTTCAAATTGGTTATGCTAGCATGCAGGAGTGCTGTTGGATTTCAAATACTGATCTCCTCATCAGTAACCTTGATCAACTAACTTTTTTAATTCAATAGTTCTTTCTGAAGATTATCTTGGACTTTATGTAGAAAAGTGACCTATTTATAATTTATATATGATTGTATATTTTTTCGAACACTTTTACCATTTAACTTTATTCTTATCATCTTGAATCATGCCTCTAGTGTTATATTAAATAAAGGCAGACCTACTTGGACCTGTGTGTTTTCCTTGATTTTAGATGAGGTACTTCCCATGTTTTAATATTAAACATGAAAATATGTTTTAGATTTTTGAAGATATTCCTGAACAGAATAAGGAAGTTCTTTTTATAGTCATTTGGTAAGGGCTTTAAAAAAACTATACATGAGTGTTAAGCTTTATCAAATGACTTTTCTGAATATATTGAAATAAACTTCTTTTCCTCTCATATGTTAGGCTACATGCCAATAGCAGCCTTCTGCAATCTGCTTGTTATTATTTTATTTTGCTGTTATTTTCACAGGTGACACAGTTCCTGAATTATTATTTTCACATATTTTCCTTGTTCAATATTCCCTACTTTCACAATATAAATTGGTGAGAAATTATCTTTTTTATCATGCAATGTTTGTTAGTTTTCAGTTCTTAAATATTTATCTTCAGTCTTTGTCTTTTTTATTATTAAAACCTGTGGTAATTTTAATCTGGTAATGTGCTGCTTATTACATCTGAACAAACATGATCCAAACACTCACACTGAGATATATCTTCAACTCCAGACCCCACCATTCTCAAGACAGAAGCCTGTAAGGAAGAGGGGAAAAGCTATCTTCACATTTCACAACATGAAAATTGGAATACTGACTCAATAAAGCTGAAATTTGCCTCTGTCCTATGCTGTCTAACTATTAACTTACAGTCTGGGAACCAACCTTGATGTTTATCAATCCCCATCACTGTAATCTGTATTCAGTATCATGATTTTTTGTTTTTGTTTTGTTTTCTGAGCAGGGTCTCACTCTGTAGTCTGGGCTGGCCTTGAACTTTGCTCCTCTCGCCTCAGCCTTTGGAGTGCCAGAATCACAGGCATGCAGCACTGTGCGTGGCAGTAGTGATAGTTTTCCTTATATGTATCAAAACTTACACTGAACAACAAGCTCTCGGTTGGAATAAAGGATTTTTTTCACCTGTCTCTAAATCTTTGTCTACAAGTCAGACAAAAACAGACCCAACAGTTACCCCTGTCTCATTATACTTCTCAAGAAATGATTTCTTTCTCAATATTATCAAAATTGTTACATCTTTTTTCTTATATTTTGATAATTTTAGTTTTTAAACTTTACATCTTAAATAAATAACACTGGCTCTACCATAAATATGATGATGAGGAGGAGGTTATAGAATTTTTATTTTAAAACCAAAGGGAAAAAAGTCCCAAGCTGTTTTTAGCAAAATCTCAAGCATATTTTTAATGGACACTGCTGGGGTAGCCAACAGAATTGCTATAGGTTTCAGGTTTAAAACTAATCCAAGATTCTATGTAATTCAACAATATGATTTCATCCTTAATAGAGAAGTAAGACTTTACCTCAAAATATAACTAGACAAGAAAATTTAATCTGAGAATCTTTTCAGCTCATACACGCTATGGCATTGCCATAGCAGTTGGAATTCCCAAGCATGCTGAAACAAATTACAGTTAGCCTGAGGGGAAAAAAAAGCAGTATTTTATAGCATCTACCTCTGATGCAGTTTCTTCTTTTAGCTTTGCAATGAATGATTCTGCCAATAGTGTGATTTTAAAATCAATATTGAATAAACTTAAAGGAAAAGTTAATGTTTTTAAATGAACAAAGTCATGAAGAATACAGTTTTCCTGTAGTATGCATAAAGAGACATAGCATTGTTACCTGTGTTGGAACTCCTTTATTCCTACTTACATTTAACACATATTTTTGAATGAATATTTCCAACATTCATTTATCTTAGTATTACGGTTTTTTAGTATTATGCTCTAACTAGTATATTCAGGAAGGCTGAATTAATTTGGGAATGTTGTGCTTTTCTTCTTGGCATTTAGTTACTTATGTTTTTATTCTTGTTAGCATGAATATTATGCTGTTTAAAACTTTACCAGTTTATATGTTGTGTGTTTGCATGTCCATGCTTGAACTCAACACATGGTCTATTTCTCCAGTGCTCTTCGGATACTGATGGTAGATATACAACACCCAAATGAAAGAGGCATTCGTATACTTGTTGGATTGCTCTGTATAGTTCCAACACTATATGTAAGAGGTTGCTTTTGTTTCATTTAGTTGAATAATGCACATTCAGAGAACAGTGCATACCAGGCAATACATTGTGTCCCAGGGTTTCATATGGGAATAAAGACTTTCTGAAAGCACATGAAGATGGCATTTCAAAAATAATCATGCCAGAAGAGGGGATGATTGATGTTCCAGTATCATAAGCCATGTGTAGAGGGAGCACAGAGAAGGAAGCAGTTAGTTTGGTGAGGATTTGGGATTCAATGTGGAGGCAGAAATGAGGAATAAAGGGTTTAGGCCTTGAGCAGAAATGTATTTTAGGTAGAAGGAGGCCAAAGCGCTGAATCATGAGAGCGTTTTGCATCACTGGAGAATGCAGAAAAACATAGAGTATGTGGCAAGTATTGTGGAAGTGCTGCACTGGGATGGTTCATCAGTCCTGTTTCTCACATAAATTAACCTGGAAGAAGCATGGATAATCACCTACAGTCTGGAGACATAAAGTCCTCAATAGAGTTGAGAGTGCAGTTCAGGATCTGAACATTGCTAGGAGTAATAGGAACATGGGCAAGAGACAAGAGTGAGAAAGAGTTGATGACCTAATTAATGTAAGAAATAAGGAAGACAAAGATATGGAATGGCCAAGTTTTTGTAACCAAATGGAAGGTGATTCTTTAATGGAACAGGGAATTAGGATGGATGAATTCTTTGTTTTTACAGTGATTTGCAGTGTAGTGATGAAAAAATGATAGTGAACTTGGTTTTGCAAAAACCGTATTTGAGGAACCTGCAGAAAGAGGTATTCAAGTGAAATGTCAGTCTGCATGGGGAAAATGAGTTTGGAGCACAGAAAAGGGTGGGGAGTAGATGCCACCAGGTGCCACTAGGACTTGCCGAGGAGTAAAGACAGGGAGAGGCTGTTTATCCAGACAGAGAGGCACAGGCTGATAAACAGAAATTTGTAAAAGGTGCAATGGGAGCGTTCATCCTCGTGACCAGTGTGATGTAGGGAGACAGCTTAGATGAGAGCCTCTTGGAAACAGAGGGAGAGATGTCCACAGATTAAAGATGGGACTTGTTCACTAAGTACCCAAACTTCTTAGTCCTCTCATTGTACAGTGGTGAAATAAGTGCCGTGGTCTTGCAGGACTCAGCCTTTCTTGCCCAAACTGAGTAGCCTGGTCATTCTCACATTCCTTATTGCCTTCCATTTCCTTTGTCTGTTGAATTCCCCTCTGAGTGCTTCCTGAGATAACCTGCTTGGGGTCAAATCCTTGCATCACATTCTTACCTCTGGGGTGAAACAAACCAAGCACAAGTGAAAGTTTGTTATTATTGTTGTTTTCCTCCTAAGAATGGAATGGGTTAGAAGGAAGATGAATTGTGGATAGAGTAAATTTGAAAGTGATGGGGTAGAGGAAAAAGTAAATCATAATGGTTCTCTAAGAACTAAAAGAGATAGAATTGAAAGATTAGAGATCACTCATCCTGTGAGCCCCACAATGTCAGAGGAACCAAAGGAGATGGAGTTGGAATTGGATGAATAAGGACTGCTCATTGGCTGACCTGCGAAGGAGGAATTGGAATAATATTTGTGGTGCAGTGTGATCATTCTCGTTCACTTCTTATGGAAAGAGATAGAGTTGTTTACAGAACATACACTACTTCATAAGCATCCTGGATTGTCCATTCAGCCTAAGTCTGTTGCCATTATTCATCCAACAAGTATTTGTTAGACACACATTATGTGTCATCCTCCTAATGTTCTTTGTTATAAATGTCAGGGTTTCCTTCTACCATTTTGTCTTCTTTACTGCTTACGTGACAGCACTGGCTGCTTATACTGCTCTCACATTGGACTAAGTCAGTTTACCTTGCTTTTGCTGTTTATGGTAATAAATTGTTATCCTAGAAATAGGTTTTGAATTTAAACTAATATTATTCCTTAAATTCTTTGTAGTAAAATCTATTGAGCATCATAGTCAGCAAAGACAAAGTAAAGAAATTAAAATAGATAATTTCATAATACTGTTTTGAAATATAGCAAGGATCTTGAATAGGCAATTACTGTTCCAAAACTTGCTAAAATAAAGAATGATTTTTTTCTTGTCTGATTTTCTTATCTGATTCTTCTATGGCTTCTAACTTTATTTGTACGTGTATATTAATGGAATTGAAGATCTTCTAGATAAAAAAATCTAAAGAATTCTTGCCAAAAAGAAAAAAAATCAAATTTGAAATTTACCAAGCTTCTTGATCTAATTACTGATTTATTGAAAATACTGAGAAGAGAAATATGTCACCAAATAATACAGAATATAATGGGGCTTTACTATCCCATAGGAAATAGGGAACTCTTTGGGACAGTTAACCAAGTGTAGTTAACATATACATTGCAAGAGAAAATTAGACAGAATGAGAAGCTGTAGTTTAGAATGTGCACACACCATTTCAATCACTTGAAATTTATAATGTCTTTTAGACTGAAATTTTAAAAAAGTATTACAACACATAAAATAAATTGAACCCTGAGTAGTGGATGACATTTAGGAATTATCGTTAATTTTGAAAGGTATGATGTTTATTTTAGGAAGACGACAAGCGTACCTTTATAGATACAGTCTAAATTATTTAGAGATAGAATTATATTATGTCATGTGCTTGATTCAAATGAAGTTGGGGAGAAGGAGAAAGACCATAGAGAAGAGGCAGGGAGCAATGGGAAGATGATTTTTCAGGCTGGTTTATGACTTTGAGTAATCATTATACTATTCTGTTTACTTTTATACATGTTGAAAATTATGCATAATAGAAACAGATAAGTTACATTTAAAAATACATAACTATGTTGCTTATAGTGTTCAGGCAAGATGTGATTTATGTTTCTATTATAAAAAATTTGTCATGTAAGAGCCTGGCTTCTTAAATTCACTTATTTCAAAGAAGTAAGGTTCAGCCAGTTCAGGAATCACTTAAAATCATCTTAGGATAAGCTTTTCTTTGCAATTATAGATCTGACCTTTGCTCAAAGAAAAGAATGTGAAAAGAATTCATTTCTGCATGCTTTTTGCCTTTACCTATGACTTGTGTAGATGTTCATCCTTGGGTTTTCTTTATTTTTAGTGAAAGTTCTTCAAACATTTTCTGTCCTTCTTCCATCTTCTTATTACCTGTATTTAAATTTTAATCATTGGTGTATATTGGCAACATTTTTAATAAGATGACTAAAAAGTAGCACCCCTCAGTTAGATTTATTTAGTTTCAGAACTGCAAGATCCAATAAAAATGAAGCAGGATATCAAGTAATTTAATATTGGAGTTTGAGGGCATTGCCATCATTGTTACATTTTTAAAGAAAATGCCCTCAATGTGCCTTTGAATTCGTTACAGTTTTTCATATAATAATACGGTAAAATTAATAAAAATCATTGTTGGATTTGCATCTAGAGTTGCTTCTGCTAAAACAATAGGAAGTATAAAGTACTTATTTTATCTCAGGTAACACGGTGAGTTCTTAATTATATTTATACCTATAAACAGTAAACGTCCAGAATCATCAGAATCGCTATGTTGAATCATATATGGACATACCCTGAGAAAATATTGCAAAAGAAGAAAAAGAAATGTGTGCAAAGATAGTCACTATAGTACTTTCAGGACTGAAATTGTAAAACGTCACAAAAAGTGAATAGGTAAATCGCGATGCTTCAGCGACATGCATTATTGAGCTACTGTGAGAAGAAAAGTTGAAAAATGAAGCAATATGAAAATATGTGGGCACAAAATTAGAGAAATTAGAAGAGATATTCAAAGCTGAAACCAGCTGTTGCATTAATATGAGTATTGAGGGTGATTTATTTTTTTCTTTAAAATGTCTTTCCGCTGTTACAGTGCTATTGATAAAACGTTCTTAAAAAGTTTAGAGAATAAAAAATTAATTTGACCCTGAAAAACTCTAACTATATTGAGAAACACAGTTCTAGAGGGGAAGAATGTGGAAGGCTAAGTCTTGATTAAACCTAATTGATGCAATGAATGAATTGCAATGGACTGAAAAATACTTTAAAGCATTGTTCGTGTTATAGGAGATAATACAGGGCATCTCATGACTCCGTCCTCCTTCAACAGAGAAGGGAAATGGTGCAGTAACTCCTACACGCTCACTCTCCGTGAGACATTGTTTCATTAAGAGAAGGAGCTTTGTGCAGTGTCCTATCCAGTGCTGGCCCCAGATAGTCACTTACTGAAAACTATGGAGAGTCTGAAGGGACACCTTTGTAAATATGGTGCTGTATTTGTAAATATGATGTTTCTCCAAAATAGTACTTTTTTCTACAGTGTATTTTACCTCTATAGATTGAGCTCTGGTTTTGATAGCTGCTCCCTTCTTCACCTGTATTAGAACTTTTAAATTCCAGGTAAGTGTGGTCAAAAGCTAACCTGGAGTCTTGCTCTTCTGAAGTTCTGGGTTCTTCTGGCAGGAGGAGGTGTGGGGAAGGGAAGCTAGGTTTTTGTTAAGGGTTACTGCATTGGAAGGCATTTTCAGAGCATCTGGATATTTGCTTCCTATTGTTAGAATCTTAATGAGTAAATGGGTATTTGGAATAACCTTTTGGTAACTATTTTAATTTTTTCTTTTTCTCTTTTTATTAGACATGCTACAGGTCTTATCATATGGTCCCAGTGATTTGGTCCATAGATCCAAACAAATTCTTGGGAATCTGGAACCAAAAGAAAATACTCACATGAGTGTATAGAGTGGTTTTTCTTTTTCTTCTTATTTATTTATTTTTACTATATAACTAAGACGAAATAAGTAACAATGAAGTGCTGGCTGCTTTTTCAAAAGGATATAAGGCAAAAAATAAAAATCAAAAAGGGAAATAATTAACAGAACCTTTGGTAAGGGCCAGCAATGGAAGCTGAAGGGAGGAGGTGGTCATTTTTGTATATATCAACAAACCATAGATATGTTTGGTTTGTTCCAGTGCTGAGATATTGTTCCTGGGAAGCATACATCATTCTATCTCTTGTTTATATAATGTACTTTTTCAGGTTAATCAAAGGGTTTAAAAGACCTTATCACACTGAGCACACAGAAGTCTAATAAAACATGGAGATCTGTGACGTGTCATTACACCTGTTTTGTAGATGCCATGTGGCATGATCTTGGAGTTTAATGAGGGGGTTCATTCCCCAGTGAGTTTATGAATGCCTTTGGGTGCACATGTACTGATACAAGGAAATTTGTAAATCAAATTATCAAAGGAAGACTAAAACTGTTTTTTTTTCTTACTTCATGATTTTGAAAGTAATTTAATAAAAAATTCTTATTTTAAAATAACAGAATAATGTACAGAATACCTATTTCAATGATGAATTTTTAAAACCAAAGCTACAAATCATTTTTGTTAAATAAAATAGAGATGAAAAGAAGTTTTTGTTGTGAATAATAGTAAAATTTTGCTCAGTTTTTTTGATTCTCATACTGAAGTTGCTGGTCAGAGAGTCAAGATGGTGGTAATGTGTTTGGGTGTTTGTTTCTAAAAAAAATCTTCCCTGACATTTCTTTTGGGAGAGGATGATTAATAGTGGTAGAGATAATACTGAAGAAAACTGTGGCCTTTCAGGGATGGCTACCCTGACCATTGGAACTCTGTCTACCCTTTTAATTAAACTCGAGGGCAGAAGGGACCTTTTTTTCCTCCTGAAAATATGTATTGAGGTTATACAATGTGTTTAACCTTGGAATTTTGTCAGCCATCTTAGAACAAACCAGTCTGCAGCTTCTCACTTCAATAATTGAATAACTTTCACAGTGTGAAAAATGTAAAGCAACGTTTCTTTGCGAATTTATTCTCAGAGGAGTTACTTACTGTCTTCAAACAATAAGTGTGTGTAAAATGTAATTTAGGAAAAGAAAAAAATGTGTAATCTTATGGTAATTTTACTGTGGTATAGTGTATTGTTTCAAAGGGCTCTTTTACTTCCCTAAATTTTAATTTTGGTTGTTTATTTTTCACTTACAGAAATAGTACTTGCTTGTGTGAAATCATTCAATGTGTTTTACTTCTAAGCAGGTGCGTGGAATAAAAAATATAGTTATATCTAATCTCTGACCCACCAGATGTCATCATTGTGATCAGCTTTGATTTTTTCATAAAGTGGTGTTTGCCTATACCTCAGAACTGTATTTTTCACTCATTCAACTTGCAGGACATGTTCTGGACATAATCGACCTGGAGACCTTACCTTCTTTGCTAGAAAAAGTCCGATTTCATCTTTCAGTTCTGTAAACATGTAGGTATACACTGCTATGATCCCCATTTCATTTCTGAATTCTACATATACGAATGAAGAGTGGCAATCCTTGCCAAGTGTCTTTGTTGTGGTGCAGTAACTCTCTGCTGCATGTTTTCCACCTGCTTCCCTTTTGTCTTTCTGGGGCTGCCCCTCAGTATGGACTTCAGCTTTGAAGTGGAGGTCAGAAGAGGCAAGTTTGCTATATGAAGATTGAGAGCTTTTCTGTTGCTTTGAAGCTGACTCTGAACTTGGGAAGGCTACAGGCTCCTGGTATCTTGGGTGAAGGGGGTTACCATACCCCTTTGTTCAGTGCCCTGGAGGATTCTTTTCCAGAGCCAATGCTCTTTACCAAGATGCTAGTTGGGTAGGCGGCCTGACTTTCCTCTCTGATGCGGAAAAGGGCACCAGTGAAAGTAGAGGAAAGCGCTAGAGGTCCTGGAAAAGTCTTTCCAGGTTGATGAGACTGAAACTTTGCTAGAATCTCATTGGCTTACAATTCTCCACAGTCAAGTTTCTCTTGGAAAGTTTTAGTATGAGCTTCTATGTCCGATTGGATAATACCATTGTAGATGATTTCGGTGGAAGAGTTAGTTACTAAGAGAAAAACGCCAACAGTGACTTTTTACAATTTTAAATGAATTTGAACTTTTAAATTCTCCATGCATCATCATACTTCTGCTCCTTAATTTGTGATGAGATCACACCCCGATAAAACCATTGTCAATTAAAAATATTCTCAGCTGAATTTTCATCCAGTTCTCCTTACCCACTCTACATCAGAGCTTCAAAACCAAGCATATTGTAGAATGCAGCTATTTCCTCCTGGGGGCGGTGAGGCTGCCTGGAGCCTGCAGCGTTATGGCAGATGATTGGACCACATATTGCCAGCATGTTCAAAAATCAAAATTCAAAATTTTCAGCTTCTGATTCTACTGAATGTTTGGGACTTGTGCACTATTGTAAGGTCCAAAAATTGCAAGTGTTTGGACATATGTATTCACATGAAATTGTAGAGATATGGATTATGAAAGCCTTTGAGAAGAGGAATGGATGCAAAGTTACAGGCGTTAATGATCAAGATGAATAGGAGAATATTAAGCATATTGTTTCTGGTTGCTGATTCTTTAAATTTTACTTAGTTTCATATTTTAGAGTAGAAGATAGTTTTCATTCCATTTCCTGTGGAATTATTGCAATTCTCTAAACTAGGATTGGAACAAATTGCCAAACTCTCTCAGTGTATCAGTTTTCCTAAAATAAACCATTAAAAGCAGTTCATTATCTATCATTCTATCCTGGGTTAAAATAAAAATCTGTTTTCTAGGTCAATCTTCATTAAGCTATTAATATCCTTTTCCTATTTATGACTTTTAATTTCCTTTATTAGCAATTGCAGGTAGCTGAAACATGAATGTCATTATTTCCAGTATGAATTGATATGCTGATTTCTTTTTAATGACATTTTGTTCCAGTGCCAATAATTCATCACACATAGACACAAAGAACATACCCAACATACTGATATGTACTGAACCACACTAATGTTTTGACATTACATCTGGTCAGGAGTATGTCTGTTTTTTATGACTTTAATTGCAACACCGGTCATGATTTTGCACAAGGTCACTAACAATACATTTAGAAAAACCCATATTTCCTGGGTGTAGTGGTGTACGCCTATAATCTCAGAACCTGAGAGGTTGAGGCAAGAGGATTGCTGCAAGTTCAGGCCAGCCTAAATTACACAGTGAGACCCTGTCTTAAAAAAATTTTGTTTTACTTTATTTTTTTCAGAAAATAGAAAACTGTCAACATAATTTAATGAGAGCTCAGTTTAGTAAGTTCAGCACAGAATTTGAAATTTTGTGTCATTATACTAATGGATATATATAGCTTCTTCAAAAAGTAAAATTCACACCTGCAATTTCAAACCTTTGTCAGAAGCACTGTTTACTGTTTGCTGATAACAGAAAGTACACCTTGGCTTGAGTGTACTGTTGCTTACATACTTTGAAAGGGACATTTGGAGCACTTTGAAGTTTCAGTTCTATTTCATCTGCAGAAACTCACAAAGAGTACTTTGTATATTTAGAATTTGTGTATGAAAATATTGCATCACGTATGTAAACTTTTAAAGTTTCACCTTTCCTACCTTAAAAGCTATATTAAGCATGAGCATCTTAGACTTTCTTTATTTCTTTACAATTTTGTATATTGAAGAACAAGATCTCATTTCCTTGGGCCTTTGGCCTTTGTGAATTTCTATCAAGCCATGAAAATCTCTGCAAAGACCTGTTAGACCACACCCCATGCTTCCCATTAAGACTCCACAAATTTATCATTTCAAAACTAGACAGTGATTAAAGGGATGTTTACCAACTCATTTGAGAAGTTGGGGGTTGCTCTGGAACCTGAGGATATGGTGGTAAACAAATACTTACAGAGCTGGAGGTCTGGCTGGTCACAAAAATGTTCATTAATCTAGATCATGTATGTTTGTAAACTGAACAAGGTCCTGTGTTAGGTACAGAAGGGCCTGACACAGTGGAGGGCAGTGGGAAGACCCACAGAGAAAGGACCTCAGCTCTGCAGATGAGTAAGGTAATTGCCCAGAGTAATGGACAGAGTAAGTGTGCCAGGAAGAAGAGACTGAGAATGCCAAGTCCTGTGGCAGGAGACATTCTCAGGGCCATGAGACCAAAGGCAGGATTCAAGGTAAAGTTTAGTCAAAGATCAAGTTAGCATAGGAGTTAAGATAAAGCCTTCCCTCTGCAGGTTTAATTATATCTGAACTGCAATAAATAGAAAGCTGGTGAAGAATAGAAACAAAGGTAGAAATAAGGATGATAATGATGGTGGTGGTGGTGTGTGTGTGTGTGTGTGTGTACACATATATGTGACTGAGGGAAGCCTCATGGCTGGATGGTCATTAACAAAAACTGAAACTTGAGAACTGATGGGTTCTGCCCCTGTGAAGCTCTGACAGGATCAGCATGGTGCCTATCCAATGTGGCACTGGACCCTAAAGAAGACAGCGAGTCCCTTCAATACTAACTTCTGCCTTCTCCTTCCATAGTGAAATTGAACTTCCTGTTTTTATTTGTGCATTCCAATATTCCCCCAATCAGCCATCAATACGTTATTCTGCCTGCCCCTTCAAACTCCACCTATTGTCAGACCAATTAAAAGCCAGTGCTGGTAAGCAGCAGTGGCTCGGGCAAGTGGCAGCTTCCCCAGGGGGAGAACCAGCCTGCGTCTCCTGAGATCCATGCCATGTTGGAACTTAGGGCGTTGGGAAACCAAGCAACCAGCCTGCTTCCCAGGTAAGCAGTCATGAGCCTACGGGCACACAGGCTAAGAATCAAACATCCCATTCCCTGCCTACCCCAGGCTCCCCACTCCCCCCACTCCCGTTAACAAATGGGAGCCAGAGGTCTGAGCATCTCTTGGGAGGTTGACCATATGCAATATACCAAATAGAGGGGATTTCGTTCTACCATCTCTTTGAAGGCAAATATTATTATCACTGCTTTGCTTTGTTCTGATTCATTGTATTTCTCTATTCAATATTTTGATAAGTTCTATAATGTTCTGTATTTGGTTTGATTTTGCTATTCCTGATTGAAAGAACATCTATTATGAAGATAACGAGATACACTATGGCACCTATTACTGTTATCCCGGTAACCTGTTGTGATGTTCTGTACCAATTTCACTGCACTGTCTCAATTGGCTTTGTTCTGTCTTGTTCTATTGTATTTCAGTACCTTCAAAATAATAAAAATAATTTAAAATTATGAGTAAAAAAAAGCCAGTGGCTTGTCTGTCTCGGAGGGATTTGCACACTTCTGCAGCCCTCCCATGTCCACAATAAAGACCTTTTTTTTGCTTTTTCTTTTTCTGCTTTTGCTTCTCTACTGTGCTGAGGAAAAACCTAACAAGAAGAATATTTAGATTTTTGAAAATTATAATCTTGCTTATCTTTTACCAGTTACCCATGGAGGCAGATAGTCTATAATTCCTTAGGAGGTAATTCTCTTCAATAATGAAGTTATTTTCCAGCATTCAGCAAAGAAATACTAATAAAGTCATTTTCCTACAGGGCAGAGAGCCCCAGTCCAATTTAGCATCTGCAACAGTTTTCCTATCATCATTTAATCCTTAGCTACTCTATCAAAGCAGGACCACTAGAAAACTGTGTTTTGAAAATTTTTCTAGTTAACGCAGCTAGCAAAGGAAAAGTTAAATAAAGGAGGGTGAAGTAAAGAGCAGGTTTAGATATAAGGTTTCAGCTTTGGGAACAATTTACAAACAGCTTTGTAGAAATGGGCCCAGGACATGCTGATAAAAGGAGCTGTGTCTTTATTTGTTAGAAGCTGCTAAAACGTGCCTGGGACTGCATTTTGCTGCCTTGCTCTCCTCCCACTTTGGAATACTGACTGCTGTCTTTTGTATCAAGGACTGATGTTGCCTCATTCCTTTTGCATGTGACAATGTCCTTTGATGTGGCCTTTGAAGCTGCTCATTAAGCAATCATGGGGTTCAGGATGGTGGTTGAGGGTGTGTGCTCTTTAACTTTCAGTTTTTCTCTCTAGAATGGAAAAAGGAACCAGGCACTACTCTCTCAAATTATTTGGAGGGTTGTTTGTACTTTCTTGCTGAAGAAAGTCTGTTGGGAAGCTAAGATTATTGAAAAGCCAAGCTTATTTGTAATTGGTGCGGTTATGGTCCCTGCCGTCTTATTCCTTTATAGGCTGCTGGCTTAAAAACTTCATGTCCACAGTGGCTTTTTAAGGTCTAATTTACAAATTAGAATTGCCTCAAGCTCTGAAGTTGAGGCTTTTTGGAAGACTATTTTGTTTTTTTGGATCCTTTGACTTCCTGTAAACTAACATCAGCCCTTTTGTCTCCCACCTCCAACACTATAAATAAAGGCAATCCAGAGCCCCCAATTCAAGTATTCTCCTAAAACTTGGCAATCAATTTGTGAGTCTTTATAAAAACCTGAAAATTTGATTAGCCAATGGGGAAAGACAACAGACAAATTCTTGAGTGACTTCTAAGTGAAGATGTTTAGGGAACATGATTGCTGTTTGATGAGGGATTAGAGACAGCAGTGGTCATGTTGCCTAGCAAGACACAGGACAGCTTTAGACTAGGGCCAGTTAGGAGCCATCGTATGTGTATAGAAAGTGCTAAGTGCCATGTTTCTGCCCTTTGAAGACCTTAGCTTCCAGGAGTTCTGTCACCTTGGAGTGCAGCAGCCAGTAATGATGCAACCTGTTGAGAATTCTTCCTCAAGAGTCCTAATTTGAGGCTGAGGTTAGCTTGTGAACATTGAGGGTTTTGGTCTGACTTGACAAACTTGAATTCATGGGATGCTCTGTGACCATCAGCATTGTTTTGGTTATGTAGACCAAGTGTTCTGGGCTTGGATCCAAAACTTGCATGAGTAGATTAGCCTCAGAAGACAGCCTAAAGAACTTTGAAAGTGCTCTAATGGGACAAAACATTGACAATCTGTCAGACTTTAAATTTTATTTGTTTGCTCATGTTTTTGCATACGTCTAACTCACAAAAGAGAGCCATACACATACCATAAATAAGAGCATGATCTGCAGATGGTGTGATAACACCTTACTTCTTTTTTTTATAAAGGCTATTTATATGATTTGGGGGAGTTGGTTAAGATTAGCTTATATTTTAAGATCCATTTTGACATTTTACATGATTGTAGGACATAGGGACTTAAGTTCAGAGAAACTGGAAAGCTCTCACTGTTAAAAGGCTGCCATATTTGGGAGTTCTTGGCACGGTTTTATATAAACTGTATGTTTTTCACTTAGAGAAGTCTTTATAATAGAATTACCCATTATACTTGGTGTGTGGACTTACAGTAACAGAATGAATTTAGCAGAGCTATTGAGCAATGTAGAGCTTTAATGTCAGGAAAAATCAAGAGCATAAATACAGACTGAAGGTCGTCGTGGATCTCAACTGTATACCAGCCTGTCGAAATCACTCCTAGGCTAAAAAGAAACCCAAATTTGGATCTGTCAAAGGATTTTGAAGTCCTCTTCCGCAGAGCTAAGACAGAGTTTGTTATGCTTTCATTTGGTGACCACTGAGAAAGCCTTCTAAAACAAGAGTTCAGAAATGAATTTGACTTTAAAGTGCAATTCTAAGTGAAGCTAAACAGTGGTATATTTAAGTGGAAATAGAAATCTGACCATGATTCACAGCATCTACTCAGCTAAAGGTTGTTTCCTGAGAAGTACAAGGTCCTTGTCCTCCAAGGGGGCAGATAAAGGGCCCTCAATACTCATGTTTAGATATCAATTACAGAAGCACAGAAAATACAGCATAAAAGAGAGCAATGCAAAATATTTCTTTCACTGCATATGGATATAAGAAATATTTGCCATCTACAGCAGCTATCTAGAAACCCAAGTCTGCTACTTACAAAGCATTCAGAACCCTGACCAAACCCACAGGGGAATGTTACAAATCTATTTCCCCAACACAATTCAGTTGGCATGAGAGTGCCCTGTTCTTCTGCTTGTGCACCAGTGCATGACTCATTATCAAGGTGACTCAACTCACTTCCCTCTTGCATCCAATTTCAGTCTACTGGTGGGCAAGCGGCTACTTTGAATCCTTCCTGCACCTTTCTTGAACCTTGTCTGAAACCCACTTTACTGAGGGTGACATTATTTGCCAGTCATTCCCAGGACACATTCCATCCATGCATATCCTTTACAAAGTGGAGCCTTGACAGAGAAGCTAGTGTTAACATTTCTGAGCTAGGGTCTAGGGTGTCAGGACAAGGTCTTCCTACAAAGCATGTGAACAGTCTGGGTCAAAGTTTCTGGGGATGGTGTGTTAACGGAAAGATCCACTGATTGATTAATTAATGTGAAAGAAAGAGAGTAAGCTAAGAGAAAAGGAAGGGATTAAGGAAGAGAAGAGATGAGATTAAGACCTCTGTCTCCCTGAGGATAGAAGGAGAGAAAATAGTGCAGAGGAACATGCAGGTGGGTAGGAAAAGGATAGGGCTTTACAGTAATCTCATGCAAGTTTTGGGAAGATGTGTTCAGGAATTTGGTGTCAGTGACCTTTAAGCTTTCTTCCAAGACAGGAAATATAGAGATCTTCTAATCACAAGATGTGTAGAGCTGAGGCTCTTTAGCCAGCTTAAAAAAGGATGGGCTACCTAATTCACATTTATTTGTCTAACTATCCAACAATGTTGATACTATTTTTTATAAAATATGTATTCAGTGCTGTGTTAGGCACATCTGCAGGGAGATCTGGTCCTTGTTTTAATCAGTGTGGAATATAACCTGGGACCTTGCTATTGCAAGTGTTTTTCATGAATGGGTAGCATCTACATCGCCAGAGTGTGAAAATCTTTGCATATTAAAAACAAAAAGCCTTGGTCCACAGTAGAGTGCTGATTCTGGAGCCAGATTGGCTGGGTTCAAATTGGCTGGATACTAATTCTGTGACTTTGGGAAAAAGTTTTAATCTCTCAGCTTCCTTTTAGGTCAAATAAGTATAAAATAACAGCATCTTCTTTGCAGAGTTATTTTGAAGATTAAATGTTAATAAAATGGCTTGGCCCATGGTAAATATTCTGAAGCACTGATAAATAAAAGCAGGGAGTTAGATAGGCCATATCCAGAATACAATAAAGAACCAAGAACAAGAACTAGTGTATCTTGAGTTGGAAGTCATAGCACTTTGTAAAGTATATTTTAGAATTACACAGAGGTTTTATTTTTCCTGTATTGGGGAATTACATCTGGCACACTTCAGATCTCTGAGTAGACATTCACATAGCCAGGGAAAATATATTTAAAATGATCTGAAGCTGTGTATCATTCCATTTTACATGTGGCTAGGTGTTGTGGAGTTTTATTGAGTTAGACATACCAGGGTTTTATTAAATACATTGCATTTCCAGGAATGCAATTGCCTTGTAGATTGAAAAATAACTGTGCTTTAGTTTGTTCCAAATGTTACCAAGGACTAGTTACTACTTCAAGATGTCACAGATCAAACACCTGTCCTGGCATTTATGTCCCGAGGTAATGACCTCTGTCAGTGTGCAGCCCTTGGTGTGACTGTCCTTACCATGCAAGCACTTGAAGACTTCACATTTCTTCTGATGAAACGCTGACCAAACCCTAATATATTAAGATGACTATGCTGTTGGAGTGATTTTCTTGCTTTTCATTTAGTGAGCACATGTTGTTGGATATTAAGACTATATCAGTCTATATCAGTGGCTGGATAGATTACTTTGCCAGTGAATTTTACTTTGCAACATATATTTGTTAGTGCAGGCTTGGAACCGGAATGGGTGAGACTGCCTGTAGAAGCAGAGGCCCCAGGGCAGGTGTCAGTCCGAGGTGAAGCTCCCGAGCATTTGTTAGTGATTCTCTATTGGCTGCTTTCTACCAGACAGGAAATCTTCACACCGGAACAGACATCACCTGAGGCATTTAGTATGGTGGACTCTGCTTGCCAAGCTCTGATCTATTGAGGCTGTGGATGCTGCCCTTTCAATGTTTGTGGACAAGGTAGAAGCTAATGCTTCTCTAATGGAACACATTCACCATGCCTGATCCAGCAGCCTGAACCGATGTCGGAGTCCATTCTTTTTCTCACACGTCAGGAGTGCAGCTCAGTAGGTGGCACGAGAGTGTTTATTCCTGGAGTCCTTCTTGCACATGACAGTGACATAATTAGACCCACAGACAAGAATTATGACATAGTTTACAAGTAGAACTATATTTTATGTTACTATCTTGCATTTATTTTTTTTTATTTTTTAATTTATTTTTAAAAAAATTTTTTTACTTTCAAGGTAGTAGAAATACAACAGAACAAGGTAGAACAAAGCCAATTGAGACACTGCAGTGAAACTGGTAAAGAACTTCACAGCAGGTTACCAGGATAACAGTAATAGGTACCATAGTATATCTCACTGTCTTCACAATAGTTGTCTAGCCAATTAGGAATAGCAAAATCAAACCAAAGACAGAACATTATAAAACCAATCAAAAGAGAATATTGAATAGAGTAAAAGCAATTAACCATAATGAAACAAAACAGTGAAAACAGCATTTGCTTTCAAACAGAAAATAGAGGGGATCCCCCATATTTGCTTCATTGCATACAGTCATCCTCCCAAGAGACGCTCAGACCTCTGTTCCCAGTTGCTAACGGGGTGGAGTGGGCGGTGGGCTTGGTTAGGATGTTTGATTCCAAGCACGTGCACCCGTAGACTCACAGGAGACACTACTGGGTCTCCTCCTGGCTCACACTGGAGGAAGGCGCTTATCAAGAGGGTGGGCGAATTGCTTCTTTGGGCAGCCCGCTGGGTTCCACCATGGCTGTGCCCAGATCACAGGGGCCGCTGACTGGTTCTCCTTCTCTGCATTTAAAAGTTACTCTTCCACGGGTTTGATACATCATTACTCATCATTTTTTCCCTAGATTCCACCTTCTTTATGGAAGTGTAACCACTTTTGAATATCATTGCTATCCTTTTGTCTAAATCAGTACCTGACCTGGAATAAGAACACTGCGCATCTTTGATGAATGAAGGAACCCTGATGCATGTGGCTGGGGCCCTGGAAAAGTAAACAGCTGAAGCCACACATTCTAGATTCTGTTTCCAGATCCACCTTTCACCAAGTTTTCAACTCGGATGACTGATTTAAAAATCTTGGTTTCATAACTCCCTCAAAATGGGCTTAATAGCCCACACCTCGGTTACATATAACATAGTTAAAAAGAGAGGAGACAGATAAAACTACTTGAGATCCAAATTCAACATTTAACAGTTCCTACAGTGGTTGAGAATGTAGCTCAGGGGTAGAGCACTCCCCTCTCAGGTACAAAGTCCTGGGTCTGATCCTCAGCACCGCGTAAATAAATAAGTAAATAAATAACCTACGAAGTGTGTAAAATCAGACCGGCCTCACTCAGAGAAGATGATGTGCTCAGGTGTGCTCTTGTGGTTTGGAGAGTGTATCCTCCAGCTTCACATCTCCCTGGCACCCCAGTGTGTCACCATATTGAGAAGTATGGTGTCTACAGATGCAGTTAAGATACAGTCGTGCTGTGTTTGGTTGGCCCTAAATCGCATGACTGGATCCTTGTAGATGAGGAAAGAACATGCAGGTTGACATGGACCAGGTGCCATGTGATGATGGAAGCTAAGAAGGGTCTGATACAGCTTCCAGCCACAGTAAACCACAGGCTACCAGAGCCACCAGAAGCAGGGAAGAGACCGAGAGGAGCTCACTCCCAGATCCTGAAGAGAGAATAAGGCTCTGCTGACAACCCAAATTTCAACTTGTAGCTTCTAGAACTGTGAGAAATAAATGAATGACCTGAGGAAACACATGTAAGTGATAAACACTCAGAGGTGAAATCATGCTTTCATTCAGGGTGAAATGTGTCTGTTGTCCTGGCATAATTATCCCTGGCCAGACCTTCTTTGTGCAAAGAGAATCAGCTAGTCAGGTTAAAAGCTGCGACTTTTAAGACAGGCATGGGTGTTGTCGCGTCAGCACTTTGGGAGGCTGGATATGCTCCGTCTCACCTGTAGACGCCAGCTCAGCAGAGCTGCATCTAGTGCCTTTGTTGCTTTGAGAATTAAATGAAGTGATATGTGTACCTTGACTCTGTGCAGTTTGTATGAGCATGTTCTAAAGGTGACTGATTATTACTATAAACTAGGACCATAAACCATACTCCACCTTTTGGATAGTTCTACTTTATGAAACTGTGAGCAAGAACTTAAACAAAGGTAGTATTTTTTCATTTTGATTTAGAGCTCTCCATCACCTCTTTGTTAGAGCATCTGAATTTCTTTGTCAAGGCAACAATAACTGAAACTTTATCAATGGACCTCACTTGGCTGGCCTGCCATCTCCTACTAGAGGTCTTTCTTCTTTTTTTTTTTAGTTAAATGTAGCTTTTTGACAGTTCTTATTTAGAGTGTAGAAATGGAAAGTAATGAGGTGCTTCAGTCCTAGAATTGGTTTATAGACTTATATATGCTTCAAAAGAGAGGTGAGGATTTAGGCGTCAGCTGTCACAGGCAGATTCTAGACTGGCTCTTTCCCAGTGTGTGCAGCTGAGAGACAGACTCATCGGACGCTTCCCACATTATCAGCACCGTCTCAGAGGTCAGACTGAGCTCTCTTATGGCCAGTCAAGGAAGGATTCTTCACTGGGTTTAAAGTCTCAAGTAACTGCCTAGATATACGAACAACAACAATAACAACAACAAAAAGATATTATGAGAGACCTTCAGAGAGAAGTTCAAGCTCAGAGGTAAATTTCACAAAGGGTTTCAGTATTTAAAGAGATCTGAAAATTCTGTATTCAATACAGTTCTACATTTAACTATACTTCTCGGGTGCTTCCTGCTATAGGTTCTTAGATTAATCGAATAAAATGATGAAAAAGTCTGAAAATTTAGGTTTAAACTTTTAATTATTTTTCAAATAGTTTGTTATTAAAGTTTTCAACATAGTATTAAAGTGCCTCATCACATCAAAATCATTTCCCTGGGTTAATTACATGTACATAAGTTTTCACCCCTCAAGACAGAGTTATAATTTTGCTTTAAACAGTGATACGGATTTTAAACATTTTAAGAGCAAAATCGTCTTTTAAAATGCTATTTTATTTTATTAAAAATTTATTTTTGGTGTCCCTGGGCACTGAGTCCAGGGCCTTGTCACTGAGTTCCATCCCCAGCCCTCTTTGTAATCTTTGTTTTGAAACAAGTTCTCTTTAAGCAGCTAAGTTGATCAGGCTGGTTCTTCTGGCCAAGCCTTCCAAAGGGAAATCATCTTTTTATAAAAATTTACCCACATGTTTACCACTTTCATGGCTTATAACTCATTGCTGAGAATCCAAGTTTCATTTTCCTACAGGCTGAATGATTTCCTTTAGCTGTTGCTGTTGTACTCAGCTTCCGGAGAAAGACATTTTTCCTTTTACTCTGTTTGAAAATATCTCTGAAGAATTCTGAAGGACAGTTTTCCCAGATATAGAATTCTGGGGTGACATATTTATTACCTTTTCACCCCTTAAATGTATTTGCCCATTTCGTGTCCTCATTGTCAAAGCCCCCTGAGGTTCATTTCTCATCTGTAGGGAAGACCTTGTTTTACTCTCCTAACTTTCAGAATTCTTCATCTTTGGTGTTTAGCAATTAGATTATGACGCTTCTTGAAACAATTTTTAAATTTATGTAAAATAAAGGAGCTTTTGCTGAGTGGCTTCAATCTATAAATTCACAGCTTCTATCAAAAGGTTTAACAAATACTTTGTGTCTCTTCTTTCCTTTTGGAATTTTAGTTATGTGTATTCTTGACACTTATATTCTCTCTCTTTAGGTTAACCTAAATAATTTCATTCAATATACCACTTTAATGCTGTAATCACGTACAAATAAATTGGCTTTCTCAAGGTTTAGCAGTTTCTAAAGTAAATCGAGACCATCACTATATATTTTGTATGGCTTTTTGAAAAAATGACTACAGATCAAATGTCTAACAAAAGTACTTGTCTGACCTCTGTTTATACCTGCCCAGGCTATAGTGTCTGACTGCTTTACTCATTGTGATACACATGTCGTCATGGCTGTATTCAGTGTTTTCAATCAAACAGCTTTGGCCAGTTACAATGATCAAAGTTCCACTGCCAGGTAGATGTCTCATCCTTACCATAGCTCTTGGCAGTGCCTCTTTTCAGTGAAATTTATTTCTGTGCCAGCATTGCTGCACTCTTCCATCTATGTCCCATATAAGGACTTGGCTGCTTTTCTAGTATAAAAAGAAAAAAAACATAGTGCAGTGCTAAGGACTCTCACACTGTTAGGAAATTTGTGCTTCAATAAATTACCACAATCCAGACCTGCTTCGAACATTTGTATTGCCTCAGAGCTGTATTTAGAACAAGCTATAAGACCTTTCTGTCCTGAGCAAGACTAAAGACTCATTCTTACCAGCACATTGGCAAATACCCTGGAAGCCAGCCACTTGGAGCATCCCAAATTGAACAATCAGGCCTGAAGGCATGGTAAAATCCCGACACTGACGTTCTAGAGTCTCTCTCTCTCTCTCTCTCTCTCTCTCTCTCTCTCTCTCTCTCTCTCTTTCTCTCTCTTCTTCCTTCCTCCTCCTCCTTCTGTCTCTTCCCATCCCACCCTGTCTTCTTCCCTCCCTCCATTCCTTCTTTTCTGTTTCTCTTTCTTCTTTGTTTCTCTCTGAAAATAGAACAATGACTGCTTACTATTGATTGTAACATCTATCAACGTTTGAAATTTAGCAATTGAGCATGAAAGTTGCTTTACTGTGCACATTTGCTTTTGTTGAATTAAGTCCAGGTCTCTTCATTTCCCAGGGCATAAAATCTTGGTTAAATTCCATGGGAATGGATTGTGTTCTGGATATATAAACATTCAGCCAAACACTTGCAGGATTCAGAAAAAGCATACATTTTTAAGAGTGGCTCTCTTTAGGCATATGCTGGTGGATGAAACCTCATCTTCAAGGAGATAGCATGAATTGATAGTTTTGAAAATGGGTTTTCTCAATCTGCTGTCAAGAACTTTCATTTTTCCAGAGTAGTATGTACTTTTTGTGCAAGTGGGAGAATTATCATGACCCCAAAGCTCTTGCTTGAAGAGATGCAATTATGCTCTAGAAAATGCAGGAGAGATAGAATCAGTGGTTGAATTATATAGTAAGATTTGGCATATGTGAGGTTAATGGAATTTTTCAAAGTAAATCATTGCTTGAAATTTCAAATTGTTTTCATTTTGAGGTATTTTGCTAAAAACAGAAATCAAAATTTTAACAAACAATCTGCTTAATGTAAAACAAACATGTAACTTTATTTGCGCATTTGTTGGTTGCCTGATTTGGAAAGCAGTGTGGTAAGATAGAAACAGTCACCACAGCCTTCGAAGCCTTCGAAGTTCTCTACCTCTGTGCTTTAACTCTTCTGATCCACACTTTTCATTTACATACATAAGAAATGTTAATATTTATTTATAAGAATGCGTCAGAAAATTAGCAATTCAACAGGCAACCAGTGCATCTTCAGGAAATATTTCGAGAGTAGACAAGACCAAAAACTGAAAGCATATTGTTAATGACTGAGACTTTTAGGTTATGCTGTTCTCATACTGGTGTTGAGATATTGAGACTCTACTTTAAAATCTTTGTATTGTAAAATGTATGCCACACACACAATACAAAAGCCCTAAATGTATACGTGAAGGAATTTAATAGTAAAAAATACCTGTATAATCATTATTCAGTATAATCAGCTTTAACAAAGAAACACTTTTTATGATGTTATACATAGAATGAAACATAAGGAATGTAAACACAGATTTAAAATAGTTTTCATGAGCCAAATAGCCCCTTGTGACTGTCACACAGTCACACAGATGGAGAAATGTGATTGTTCCCCTCACCACGTTCTTGCCATGGAAAACCACTTTACTCTTCTGACTTCCACTTGGATCTGGTTTCAAACCCTATGTGTGTGAAGAAATATGCTTCGTACTCTTTCATGTCTGGTTTCTACAATTCTGTGTCATGTGGGCAATATTTGCTTTTCAAAAACTTATTTATTATGGAAATGCTAATATTTCTGTCACTTTTAAAAACCATTCTTAACTTAAAAATACTTGGTATCATCTAAACAGCTACATAATTCTATGTCCTGTCCTCTCGTTCATAAATATTCCAGGGTGTATCTCCATAGGAAAAGAATGTTGTTTTCACACTTAAAGCTGAATAGTAATTACATGACTCTAATACGCTGCCGGGTTCAAAATTTCTCCATTCTTTAGTAAGAGACTTTTTTTTTAATTTTTTACGTCAAGGTCTGAATTAAAGTGTGCTGGAACTTTCCTTAAAATGTCTCTTTTTAAACCTGGAAGTTGCTTTCTATTTATATAAACTATTTGTGTGGGATTGCAATTTTTATAGTTTTTATAAGGACAATAAATTCTGCACACTTTCAAGTTACATCTTTTGTTTGGATTTCCAATATTTTCAAATGTTGGAAACTGAGAATGTCTTTTAATTTTCTGGTATCTTGAAAAGTCTTCAACTCTCTTTTGCACCTTGGAGATGAACTGCCAGCCTACTCTTTCATTTAGTTATTTAGCCATTGATATTTTGGTGTCCACGGTTTGCTACCTGGTTCCTTTGATTCACTGCAAAGTGACAGGCAAAGCTCACCTTGTCTGCAGAAATTCATCACTAAGACCTAAGCGGGCTCTTTGAAGGGACCAATATACAGAAAGCCGAAGTGTTTGTGTCCCCAGATTCTCACTGGTGCCAGGGACCTCAAGAGTGTAACAGGAAAGGTGGTACAATCAGGTACTTGTTCAAAGGAGTTTTCTCTTGCTTGTAGCAGTTTTATTCCTTTTCAGAGATAACAGTTTATATTTCCAGTTAAATGTCCACCAGTGTTTTCTGGTTCAGAACTTCCCCAGTGTTAATTTTCTGCTTCCTTACACACCATGCATTTCCTCTCCATCTTTGCATCGTGCTGTGATATCAGGCTCATGGGAAGGGAGTGCCATCCTGTCTTGTCGCTGGTTGGTAGAGGGTATTCATGGATGGCAAAGTCATGTTTTCTGTGATCCTTCAGAATTGTGTGTCTTTTTTTTTCTTCTTCCTTTCTTTTGAAGGAAGAGTCTTGCTATATAGTTCAGCCTGGCCTTAAACTCACTCCTGCAGCCCAGGCTGGCCTGGAACTCACAGTGACCCTCCTGCCTTAGCTTCCTGAGTGCTGGGATTACAGGTGTGTGCCACCATGCCCAGCCCTGAATTGTGTGTCTATTGATGGTCATTCTGCTACTCCTACGTCACGGGCTTTAGTCGCAAGCCTAGCTCCCACTGCTTGCTCCAGATGTTCTTCCGCCCACAAAACCCGTATCTTCCCTTGATGCTTGGTGCTTTCTTTTCACTGTCTGTAGTGTGCTGACGCCAAGCGTCATGTGAAGATGCAGGGACCAGTTGCAGTGTTTTCAGAATCAACTTTAACCATACTTGGGTGCTTCTCTTATATTTTTAGGTTTTCCCCGAAGGAGTTACCAGGACCTCTTGTGTTCCATCCTCTTTGTCTCCTTTATATTATAACTTTTTCATTCCTTCTGTGTGACTTGCTTTACTCTTTTGGATTGCTTCGGTAATTTTGTTTCATTTCCAAAGAAAACATTTAATATCCGACTTGCTAAACTGAAGACAAAATAAAAATAGCAAGTCAAAATACTTTAAAAATGACCCTTACATAGTGCACCACACTGAAGTATTATCATTTTCACTTCTATTCAATATAAAATTCATTGTGATATTTTACATTCTTTTTTTTTCTTTTTGTTGCCAGTGGTTACAGGGATTTTTAACTTCATGGTGTGTATTTTATACCTAACACACACTTCAGTTGGGACCAACTGCTTCGCAGGACCAGTGGCTGCCGCATTGGACAGCCTAGGGCTAGGAAATGCAAGGTCAGAAACCTGGAAGCCTCCAGACAATTTTAATGGAAAAGCAGAAACAAAACAAACTGAAGGCTTACTGTGGTAGCTTTCGCTGTGTACCTTAGCATTTTATTAATTCCAGGAGCCTAGGGGCCATTGCCACTTGACATTTGTGAAGTTGTGGGATAGCTTTTTAGTTGTTTGGTCATAGGAATCAAGTCTGTTTTCTCTTCAATCCACCCCAACCTCTAGCACAGTGCTTATCTCCTAGGACATACTGAGCCAACCAACCCTGGATTTAATAAATGATCACAGGCAGGGCTTCCTTCTGCCTTTGCAACCTGCTATCTCAGTGAGTAAATTTTACTTGTCTGACAGCCAAACTCTGACTGCCCCCAGCCCATTTTTCAAATTGTATTTGGGTTTAAAGTCATTACAGCCACATTTTAAGAATATCAGTTCCTTATGTAGGGTTCTTGACGATCAAGAAAGAACACATGGAAATCTATATTAAAAGTTAAAACTCTTGGACCCGAATGAAGCAGATGACAAAAATACAAGGGTGACAGTCAGAAATGATCCAGCTGCCTCTAATGCTCTTCAGATGCAATCTACAGGATTATCAAACTTCTAAAAATAATCTGCTCAAAGAGAAGACATATCAATATGAGGATGAAGCTGTGGTGACCCAAATTTTAAGCTATATCTAATGAGACATGATAATGTTTGACAGTGATTGTGCACATTCTAATGAGTTCAGCGAATCTGAGTAAGTCTTACGATGTCTAATGACAAAGTTGGAGGTTTTTAAGAGTAACACTTGAGTAACCATTTGCACTCATTCCTGCTCCATCAAAAGTCTGTTGGATGTGATGATCAGCCAGGATTACTGATACAATACGAGCCCCCCCACACACACACACTCGGGAACTGAAAACCGCAAATTATACTACTTATTGCTTCTCAAAGCTGTGCATCTTTTTCTGTCCTTTCTGTCCTCCTGCATGGCAGGAATGTCCTCTTTGCACCCCACTCCCACAGTTGTCCTCTAAGCCAGTACTTCCAACTCCTCCTGCGAAAGAACTGCTCCTTTTGTACATCCTCATAGCCCTATGTGATTATAAAACACACTACAATGAGAATTTTGGTGTCATTCCTATCTTGATTTTTCTGTAAGTAATACTACTGGTATTTCCTCTGTATTGCTGGTTGTAATGCATTCCATTATGATACAGAAATAAAGCATACCACAAATGAAGTATTAGAAAATTTAAATGGGAAAAACCTCAGACTTGCATACTAGAGGTCTGTTTTTAAAATGATTGTTGGACAACTGGGCATGGTAACACTCCTGATGCAGGAGGGTCACTGCAGCCCAAGCATTTGAAGCTGGACTGGACAACATAGCAAGACTCCCGTTGCAAAAAAAAAAAAATAAAATAAAAAACCAAAAAAAAAAAAAAAACAAGTAATAAAAATGATAATTACATTAAATAGACCTAAATTTCTCTTTCCACCTGCTGTGAAAGTTCCCAGATACTTACTTCTGGTTTATGTACATAGGTCCTCGTGAGCTGGTAGGACACAGTTCACAGACTACTTCCCATAGCAGGGCCATCGATCTCCACAGCCCAGCACCGTAGTCAGTAGCTACAAGTAGCGTTTCAAACTTACATTTCAGTCATTTTCAGTTAAATTAAACAAAGATTCAGATTATCAGTGTATTAGCCCAGTTCAGGTGCTTCACAGCGTGCGGCTAATGGTTACCATATTAGACCATGCACATGAAGATCATTTCTGTTACCATGGAAAGTTCTGTCAGGCAGTGCTGCTGTGCAGTTCCCTGTGGGTGCGGCCCATGCACCAACAGCAGAACCTGTTAGAAATGTAGGAACTTAGGCCCACACTTACTGAAGCGGAACCTATGTAATTTCAGTTTAGAAGCCCTACCCTTGGATACCCTTGGATATTTCTATGCCAATCTAAAACCCAAATCCGACTAAGCTACCTGCTAACCATTCCGTAGTTATGCAGGCTCTTTTCAAAAGGGTAAGCACCAGCACTACTTAAATTTTAGCTAATTACAGTGAAGTAAACGGAGCTTTATTTCCTGAGTCCCTCTAAGCACCTGTCAAGTACTCAGCTATCACTTGCTGCTATTCATGGCTACTGCATCAGCTGCAGCTACAGAATATTTGTTTTTCACTGCAGAAACTCTCATGGCCCAAGGCTGATGCATTGCCCAGGGCTGTATGTAGCATCCCGAGTGCTGTGTCGCCTGGCCCTAACTGGCTCTGCATTTGAGCTCTGTGGTGCTCCAGTGCAACCCTTATCTCTGACAGGAGTGGGTCCTGGCATTGAGTTCCTTGCCTGCACACCCATTGTTTCCTTTCCTTGAACACTAGCATTTTCCTTCTTCTGACTCCATTTACCTGTCCTCAGTCTTCAGTCAACCTCTACATCAAACACTACCTCACAGGTCAGTTGCTCCAAGGATCTTTTCTAGAAATTGTACCAGATATCATCCACACATCACTCACACAGACACACACGCACGCACGCACACACGCACGCATGCGCGGTTTAGATTATTCTCATTTTTTAGGTATAAAAATCTATCTATGCATATATCACATTTTTTGTTACTGATTTATTCTCTCACTTCAGACTAGCACTTTTTGACTTGAACATTATTGACATGTTGGCCAGATAATTTCTTTGTTGGGGAAGCAGGGAGCTTTCCTGAATGTCATAGGATATTTAGCAGCAGCCTTGAACTCTACCTACTGGGTGTTAGTAATCGTCTCAGTTTGACTATCAAAAATGTTTTCACATATTTTCAAGTGTCTGGTGTTGTAGAACCACTACTTTCAATCTGTGGCTCCATAAGGAGAACCTCTCAAGAACTATGAGACACTTTGAATCCATAATGCTTTGCAATTTGTTGCCCCTGGCTGGCACTGCATTGACACAAATGCTGAAAGATTGATTGGAAAATCTATCACCAGTGGGTGTTCATTGCTTTCATTCTTTTGTTCTTTCTTTCTGCTTCTTTCCAGGGTAAACAATACACTTTCGTGTTTTATTTGGTTTTTTGAGTGAGCATTTTTGCCAGGAGAGAGCACTTGTTGGTCAGATATCTTTCTCAGGGCATTTGGTTTATTGGGCTGATTGACTGTAGATGAAAGACAAAAATCATCAGCCTCCCAGATTGGAAGAAGTGAGATAAATTGGAGGTGACAGCTTCCCCGTGATACTTGGTTTTATTATTTCAAGTATGAACCAGAATTGTCAAATCTATCAGCCTTTCAGCCAGCCATCAGCACAGAATTTCAAAGGAAACTGAAACATCTTGCAAGGCCGGGAAACTAAAAGTTTATGCATTCTGGACTCCTCCATTTAATTTACAGGTGGACTCTTTTGTTAGCTCCCACGTCACCAATCATTAGCCTCTCAAATGAAGTTAGAATTTTGAGGCTCTGTCACTTTGGTGACCCAATCAAATGTAGATTTGTGAGACAGTGACGCTTGAATTGCAGGCCCTCAACTTTGCATTCTTCTGCTCTCCTGCCCACTTGTCAGTCCACTGGCACTACAGAGAAGTGCCCAGCTCAGCTCTGCCATAACCTCCCAGCCACATACAAAGATCCAGACGTTACCCACCAATCAGGTGTGCAAAAGCTTCCAAATCTTTTTTTCTTCCTCTTCTTTGTAGATCACTCTCAGCCAAGCAATTCCCCACACTCCTTATTCTGAAAACCTGGACCTTATACTGTTTGTCCTTTGTGCTTGTCCTGATTACTGCCCGAAAGTTCCTTAAATGTCTTTCTATGCCTGGCCCTAATTCTCAAAATGTTCACTTTCATGGAACTGGAAGCAAGAAGGTTAATCCTCTCTCTTGCCTTGGTGTAACTCTCTTCTCAAAGCCTAACAAGAGTTTGATCCCAGCAGCATGAGTCTGCTACCCTTTGAGCCCTGATGCTGGCATCTCAGTGTGACATGACACTAGCTGTAGGCTGGGCTCTACATGGAAGTGTACATACAACAGTTTCTATTGTCCCTCAGTTACATTCCAAGACCCCCAGTGGGTAAATGAATCCTCCACTAGTACTGAATCTTGCATGCACTGTTTTACTCTTCCGTAGGTATGAGCAGCATCAGGATACACTTTTTTCTCTCTTTAAAGGAAACGATGTATGTATTCTCTTTGGCATATCTGATTTGCCAGCGTCTCTCCTCTTTTGCTTTGGGGCAAATACTGAGTAAAATATAGGCTCTTGAATGTAAGTACTATGGTGCCACCACAATTGACCTAAAAATGAAGAGGGCTCCTAAGTGACAAATGGCCAGGTGGTGCACACACCTTGCATACACAAGACAAGAGCATGCTGCACATCATGGGCAGAGCCCAGGGACAGCTGTAAGATTTTGTCATGCATCAGAATGACTTAGACATGTAAGAACTGTTTATTTCTGAAATGTTGCACTTCATGTTTTTGGATGGCAGTTGACTGCAGGTGACTGAACCTGCAGGAAGGGAAACTGTAATCAAGGGGAACTACTGAACCTATCCTCACCGTCAAGAGTCCACCCCTCTGTGGCTGCAGAGTGCCCGCCTCAGCCCTGTCCCAGTCTCAGCCCTGGGTGGCGGCTCTCAGTTTCATTTGTAACTCAACCACATGGCCAGTTAGATGGACAGGGAGGATGCCCACCAAGTCTCCCGAGACCCTTCTAATTGCAAAGTTACGAAGCTTTGTTACAATCCTTTGTTCAGTCCCATCATGTATGCATGAAATAACCACTTGGCCGAGGCCCTGCAGATCCAAGCAGTGTGGTGTCCACTGAGATGGGGTTGTGTTACAGGGACAGTGAAGAAGAAACGTAACTACTGCAGAGGCCATGGATACACAAAGGTGCACGGCAGCTACTCAGACGAGGGGTGGGGCTCTGGGAAGAGTGATGGGAATAAATTTATTTTTATACTTCTATGTCTTCATACTAGGCAAAACCTTAATCATTTCTATATAGTTTACACTATTGTTTAAAGTCATATAACCACTTGGTGAGGGGGGCACATGACCAGACAGGGGAATCTCCCTTTAGAAATTGAGGCTTAACCGAGATAACTAACTTCCTTCCTACCTTCCTTCCTTCCTTCCTTCCTTCTTTCCTTCCTTTCTCTTTCATTCCTCCCACTTGTCTCTTTCCTCCTCTTTACATTGAATTATAAAAAAAATATAGAAAAGTGCAATTACAAATACAGCTCAGTGAATTTTCACAACCTGAGCATACCCATGTAACCATCACTGCGATGCCCACATTATGAGAAGCAGGACACATCCAGCACCTCAGAATCTCTGCCATCACAGCCCCAACATTGCACCCTGTTACTTCTTTCTGGATGCTACTACCCTTCAACCCAAAGGTGATCTCCTGCCTTCACTGGCATAGATTAGCTTTACCTCGTTTATCCTTGACTTTCATGGAAACATACAGTATAACCCGTGTGTGTGGCGGGGGGTTACTCCACATGATGTCTGTAAGAGTTGTTTGCATTGTTGTATGCCATCGGAGTTCTCATTGCTGCATAGTGTTCACTGTAAAACTAGCCAGCTGTCTTAGTTACTTTTCTCATTGCTGAGACAAAATACGCAACGCCCAGCGTCAAAGAAGGGAAAGTTTATTTTGGGTCACAGTTTGTAGAGGTTTCAGCTCATAGTTGACTATCTCCGAGGTAGGTTGGCACATGGCAGAGGGGCATCACACAGGAGAAATAGTTCATAGTGGGCAGAAGGCAGAAACATAGCAAAGCATTGAAGAAAGCAGCAAAAGATCACAGCAGTTCTCTTTCTGTCCTTTGTATTTTATTCAGGCTGCAAGCCCTTAGTGTGGATAGCACTCATAACCAGGGAGCACATCTCATCATCCACTCCAGAACTATGGCAAACCAATCAGTGGACCAATTCGGTAATCATGCACCCTTTGGTCAGAGCATCACACACTTCATCCAGTCTCAGACCTTGAGATCCAGCTGCCTCTGGAAAGCCCCAACTATGATCTGTGAGGGTTGGGAGAACATCTGGCTGCAAGCCATAACACCAACATTTGTTTATCTATTCTACTGTTACTGGCACTTGTATAGTTCCCAGTATGAGGTCGTTATTAATAGCATCAGTACAGATATTTCAGTGCTTATCTTTTCTTGCACATATGGAAGCAGGCCTTGCTGGCATGTGGCTCAGGAGAAAAATGCTAAGTGACGAGGAGTTGTGTACTCGTACATGGAGTAGAGAAGAGATGTGCACAGATGTGCACAGTCAGCTCACCAGCAAATGGGAGCTGGCTCACTCGCTACTGCTAGAGGAAGCATGTGTGGTCAGCTTTAAAAGTTAGAAAGTTTTTTTTCCTAAAGTGGTTTTACCCAGTGCTGAGTTCTTAGGAATGGGCAGGAGTGTTCCAGAGGGGTGATCATGATAGTAATAATGATGATGGTGATGATGCAGAGAAAACTGTTCCAGAAATGTGCATTCGATGCCTGCCAAAATTGGTTGTTACTGGGCTCTCTATGTGCCTGAATTTGAAGTCCTATCATGTATTCATTATGCTTGTCTAAAATTTCCAGCCACTCATGGAATGTAGCATTCTGTCCTTTTTGAACTTTTTCCTTCTCGACTTACTACCAACTGAAGATCAACTATAAAATTCCCACATCACACTCAATGGTAATCCTAAAGCCGGATATAATGCCTCAAAATGTTCTTTCTGAGCACTGAAGAGTTGTCGTGGATGCATCCAGGGAGCATAAAATTTTTGTTTGAACAACCAGATTTTTTCCCTCTCTTGTCTTTGTTTTGACTTTGCATATCTGGCAACAGTTGAAAAATTGTTTTGGAGCTGAGGATTACTAGATTAAAAACAGTATTTTACTAAAAATAGACATCTTGGTTGATTATCAGTGTCTCAAGAGACAATGTGAGTGTCTGTTGCTTTCTTTCTTTTTTTTTTAACTATGATGTCAAATATCACTGGAACCTAATGCTGGCCATCTTAGTTCCTTTTGCTTATAATATTTTGGTTAATATTCATTTGTTTCTTTTTAAGACTTTAAAGTGAGGAGTTCAGAATCATATATGCACCTGATATGTGGTAATTTTGAGATTATTATTTTTTGAAAATCACTTCCCTAAAAGGTAACCAAGCAGTACCATTCTGCCTCACCAAATTCATGAAATTTCTTTTTTTGCGTTAAGGTTTGTTTATTGGACATCTGATATATGATCTCTTGGTCCTTATTTTGGAAAGCATTTCAGAGCCTTTGTTCTGCTTACATAGAAATATATACAGAGTTTGGAGACAATGAGATTATAATGTGTGTTATTACCAAATAATTCATGTTTTCTGCTTTTTTTATTTTAAAAAGAATAAAACAAAAGAGGGCAGAACAAAGCAGATCAGAACAGAACAACATAAGCAACACAGCACTTTACAATAAGACAATCAGACATTAACAGTAGCTAGCATAATATCTATTTCTGTTATAGTTGAGCATAGTTTCAAATACGATAGTGTCAAACATAACAAAATAGTATAAAACCATTCAAAAGAGTGAAAGAATTACAGAACATTCTGAACCGAATAACAGACAATGATCAATGGCTACTATAATAACTATAATATCTCATTTTCAATAAAAAAATCTGTTTATACTATCACATATACCTTATGTTTTCTGCTTTTAAGACATACTTCAGAGCATGTCTATGGCTGGTCAAGACATAAAGTATATATAGATAAAATATAGCAGTATAATGCAAATACAGTATAATAAAGTGGAGATTGTTCCTGATATGTATAGTTTAATGTTATAAAACATAATCCATATAGTCAGTAGATAGGAAGGAAAAAATATGATCAAACTGATAAAGTGACAAAAGGACAAATGATAACGATCACTCCTAATAATTTTTAAACATATTAGCAAATTCAGATTATTAGAATATTATTTCAAATCAACAACTAATGTTTTACATGGTAGTACAATTCTATACCTTTCCACCTAAATGGAGAAGGAATCATTTCCACTGCCATTTATTGAGGATTACCCCATAAAGTGAAGTGGATATCATAAATATTAGAAAAGACAAGCTATTTTATAATTTCATGACATGGTTATCTACCCTGAAAAAACAAGATCACCTCAACATTCCTCCCAGTGAAGAGTTCAAAGTGGTGATATTTCCAAAGTAAATTTATTAATTGAATACTCTGACTTGATCATCATACCTTAACACATATCAGATTTTCCACCCTGTACCTCAGAAATAATACACAACCAATTAAAATTAAAAGAGGAAAAAAATAACTGAGGTAGGTGACTCATGTCTGTAGATTGGCACTTTGGGAAGCTGAGGGAGAAGACTGGCAAGTTTGAGCCCAGCCTGGGCATTTTAATGACTCAGTGAGACCCTGTCTCAAAATGAGAGACAGAGAGAGGGAGAAAGCTCGGTAGCTCAGTGCAATGGCCCGAGACACTCACTCTGTCCCTGTCTCTTCCACCCAATGCCCTGTGCCGCTGGGGACTCTGCAGGCAAGAAGGCCGTCCCTCGATGCATTTCCTCAACCTTGGACCAAAACTATGAGCCCCAACAAACTTTTCTTTGTAATTAAAAAAGTCTACATGCAACAGTTCACAAATGAAAAGCAACTGCACAGGCAAAGCAGAACAAAATAGATTTCTATTTTTTAATTTTTGTAGCATAGATGATGTTTAGAAGCTTTAAAACCTTATTATGTAACCAAGTTTTCACAAATTAAGTATAAGACAAATATGAAAATGCATGAAGAACTGAATATGAATGAAGAACTGAAAAAAGAAAGAAAAATAAAAAGAAATAATGAAACACAAGCACAAATAAATATAACAAGATTAGTAACTTCACTATGAACCAAAGAAATATGAATTAAAACAATCACTATTTTTACCTATACAATTTTCCTTTTTTCCTGATAACTAAGAGACCCAGTCATTAGCAGTGTTGAGGGTCAATACCATTTTTTATTATTTTGCAGATAATGAATTTTTTATAGTTCTTCTGGAATATTTTGGCATATTTTTCAAAAACATAAAAGTACTCAAGCCCTTTGATTCATAGTTTCACTTTTAAAGCTTTATTCTAAGGAACTTGCCATGATAAGATATTTCAAGGAAATTCATTGAGGTCTTGATCAATAGGATAATAAAATAGAAAATAAACTGATTATTCAACAATAGAAAATCAGTTGAATAACTATGATATATCTATAGTGGAATCTTATGCGAGGGTTAAAAATATTGCCTAATTACGTAACAATAAAAATGTGCGTACTCTGCTGTCAAGGGAATATGCAGACTATAAAAGAAAAATGACGAATAAGGTCTTAATTTTTATATTCTTGAGACGTGGTCTCACTATGCAGTTCAGGCTATTCTCAAACTTGCCTCATAGCCCAGGCTGGCCTTGAAATCGCAGCAATCCTCCTGCCTCAGCCTCCTGAGAGTTGAAATTATAGGTATGCACCTTCACACCCGGCTAAGATCTTAATTTTTAAAAGGAAGAAAATGCCTAGAAATTGTATGGATAAACACTAAAATGACAGTTTTTTTTTTTCTGGCTAGTAAGTTATGAATGGCTTTGCTTAGTTTGCTCACTCATAATTGCCTCAGTTCAGCAGACTTTTTCTATAAAGAGCATCCATTAATTTCTTCATTGCTCATGATAAAATTGCATTTCATGTTATTTTACATGAGACATGTTTGTATTATAAAAACAGAAAACAGAAATGGAGTGATTAAAACTATTAATTCAAAGTTTGAAGAAGAAATCTCTATTCACTGGTTTCTTCATCACTACTAAATTGAATAATCTAGTTTTTCATTTACTCTGATGTAGACACAAATAGAATACACAATATAATCAGACATCAATGATGGGACTAATTAGCAATCTAATTACATAAATCAGAAACTGGTTTCAACAACCATACCTCTTTGTGAGAATGTCTTTTTCTTTGTAAGAACAATAAAATACCAACCTTTAAAAATTAATCTTGCCAAGTGGTGTTTAAAAGACTATGTGATATCCTGAAGAAAGATATAGAATGTACAAATTAAAGAGCTCTTTGGGAAGATGGACAGAGTGCAAGATATAACTCTTCTCTAGAGATTCAAAATTATTCACAAAGAAGGAAACAAAGAGTTCAAGAATTCAACAAAGTCTCTCCCACATGAGCTGTGCCCTCATGTCCCCCACAGAAGTTAGGGAGGTGATGGGTGATGATTCACGCTCTCTGGGAACTTAGCAGAAGGAGAGGTGGCTCGCCGGGCTGGTGGAAATGGTTAAGGTGAGACAGTGATGGGGGAAGATGATTGGAGCTTCTGCAGGTTTCGCAGGTGGGAATCTCCAGCAGGCACTGGCAGTGTGCGGTCGGGCCTGCAAGTCAGGGTTATCAGTGAGGATGCCACTAATGCAGGAGTCAGCTACCTGAGTGTGACAGCTGCAGCACTGTCACAGCTGAGTTCACAGCCTCCTGTTGCACAGCTGTATCTCACTCTTCTCTCTCTGTCCTCTGGAGTGATACTCCCGGGCAAATCACTCGCATATGCTGCACTGTGAACACTGCCCCTTACACCTGCCCTCATGCAAGGTGCCACACGGTGGAGGGTGTCTCTCGGGACAGCTGGACAGAAGCGCAGTGACTCAGTCTGACATGTGCAAGATGAAAGGGAGAGAAGTCGGCCAACTGGTAACAGATGGCGAGCGAAATAGGGCAGAATCAAGGGAAGTGATATGGGCCAAGATTTCGGAAAGTGTTTAGCACAGGTGTCAAATGGTGTAGACAGAATCGAGGCAGTGAGAAGTGGCACAGGCCGCCTGTGCCTGGAAGTGGATAACAAAGGAAAATGGAGAGAACTGAGGCCTTGGAGAAGGGGAGAAGGCATTGAGGCTTCTGGAAGCAGAGGCAGGTGCCGGGGAGGACGAGGTCTGTGGGCTGTGTGTGTGGCATCACTGATCAAAGGGCTTTTGTTTCATTTAGGGCTTGTACCTGTGGAGAGAGGAAAAAACCAAAACAAAACAAAAGAGAGGGGACTATTGAACAGGCAAGAAAATGAGGGGTGGCTGATTAGACAGCCAGAACCTGGAAAGCAGCTGCATGGGCCAGATCCATGTGCATGGTCAGGATTGGCCCTGGAAAGAATGAGGGACACCCGTTTCTCGGAGGTAGAACATGCAACAGACTCCTTCAGAAGAGAAGTGGGCAGTCTAGAGAGTCATCCAGTCTGACTTGTAATCTGTTTGAAACGTGAAGGAGAGGGAGAAGCCTAAAGCCCACTGAACCTTGTAATGAACTTTTAAAGTCATTAATCTTCCTAAATTAGCCTCAGCAGTAGTTGTCACCTATCTCAGGCCAGGCAGCGCTCGCTGTGTGCTTTAGTGAAATCACTACCAGGCGTAAGGAAGGGGGATCAACTTAGAGATGTTTGCAAGTAGGCCAGGGTTGGATGTGGCTGAACTGGAGGCAGTGCAAGTGACAGCTAGAAAAAGTGGTATTTTTGTCTGTAGTGAATCGTCCTCAGTACTACCAAATAGTGCTTTAGTATTCTGTGTCCTCTTTCTGCTACTTAAAAAAAGGGTAAAGTCAGTTTGGATATATCCTGAGATAACTCTTAAGAAAAAGAGTGTTGAATGGAATACAAGGTTTATTGATTAAAAGTTTAGAAAAATACAATACCGGATATGATCTTTCCCGCTACGTAGAAAGGATGGGATTCTATTCGATGCCTTAGGATTTTGTGGTTGAACTAGCAAGAGCTTTATGTTTTGAGCTCTTTCAGTGAGTTCACAAAAGCCTCAGTGCCCTAGCCACGCATGCACTGTAAAGCAGGCTCTTTGTTGGTGTCAACTTAGAGGCTGTGTGAGATTTCCGACCCACAGGGCTAAGGAGCTTCGTGCACATCTATACAACAATTTCCCATTTATTTTGCTTCTTTTTGAAATGATAGGTAATTCTCAGTGATTTGCTTATGAATTGGGCATGTTTTGACTAAATTGTAGAATAAGGGATATGACATTACACTTTCCAAATATAAATCATCTATCTTTTCCCAATAAGCATAGAAATGGCAAAAAGGACTAGAAGCTTAACTAGACTGGGCCTCTAGGTTTTGAGGTTGATTACAGGTACAGGCCTAGCTTGTGAATGCCTTCCTCACGTGCAACCCGCAGGCAGTAGAGGTGAAGTCAGTAGGAGCTTTACGACTCCAGTTTCCCGGACACAACACATATTAACTGTCAGACCCATTTGCTGTGTAACCTTCCAAACTTTCCATAGATTTTGACAAAAACAAATAAATAAATCTGCTGAAAATATACAATATTGTTTTGTGTGATTAATAAATACCTCTATGAATTTTTGCAACTTGGGTTTTTTTGTTTGTTTGTTTTGTTTTGGTACTGGAGATTGAACCCAGGGCTTTTATGCTGAGCTACATCCTCAACTATTTCACTTTCTATTTTAAGGCAGGATTTTGCAAAATTACCCAGGTTCAGCTGGAACTTGCATTCTTCCTGCCTCAGCATCTTGGGGTGCTGGGAATTAAAAGTTATGTGCCATGACGGAGAGCTGCGGCTTGGTTTTTCTATATAGTTATGTCTTTGAAGTCTTTGCATATTAATAGTACATATCAACAGGTAGTACTGAGTATGATTAATATGAAATTCACAATTTTGATCTGATACTGAATATTTTACTGTACAGGAATGCCTTATAGTTCGTTTTATACCATTTTCTTCAGATAGATATTTGACTTGTTTCATAGTTTGCCACATCACAAAATGCTAGGATACAAAACCTCATTATGCAGCTATTCTAAGTTTCTTTAGGGTATATAGAGAGGGTATGTGCATTTTACATTTGAGGCATTTACAAAATACTGTCTAACGTGATTGTACTAATTCTGCATCCCACTAACAACCTCTTAATTTTATGAGGAAGGTAATTTTAATATCCTGCTAAGTATTATAAAAATTCAAGCATCCTTTCCCCTTTATGTACTTCTAAATGCCCATACTACTTTCCACAAATTTGTAAAATAAGAAAAGAATATATCATTTACCTAGTTGCCATGGAAATCTGGTTTATATTTTTCCTGTTTTTTTTTTTTTTTGCTAACTTTGAAAATGAGTTCTTTTTGGTCATTTAAATCAATGAGTTGAAGAATAATAAAAGTATTGTTACCAAATTAGTGGTTATGGGAAACTACTCTGAACACAGGATTCTTTGCTTTTCTGTTTTAAGTTGCTTTTCTTGGTGGAATCTATGTTCTCACATCTGCTAAAATTTTTCTGGTTGGAGTATTTCCTAATATAATTGAAATTCCCTTGACTTAGAAATTTCATTTTCATAAACTTGTCAGTGGAATCATCTTTATTTCTTCATTTGATGTTTTTCCAGATGTAAGGAAATATGCATAGTGAGTTGATTAAAAATGTAAATAATCTACTTGAAAAATTAAGCCTTTGCTCTCTAGAATAAACAATTTTAATGTCATTTGGGTTCACTTTCTGGGTTCTTCCATGTCCTGGGGTCAGATTGGAACACAATCATGTGGTCAGTTGGGCTGAAACATTTGCTTAACCTCACTTGCTAGTTTGGTACAAGCAAGGTTGAAAGTTCTTGGCCTGGAAGAATGCATCCTTAAACTCTCTCATTTGAGAAGAATGGGGCCAAATCATATGTATTTTTAGATAAATAATATTTCTGTAGCCATTAATGTGAACTTGATTTGTAAGTAAATTTCTATAAGAATCATAAAATACAATAAATGGAATGAACTATTCATTGGACACCAAGTAGAGGTAAAGAATTAGACTAGAGTTTAAGTGTTATCTAATGCCTGTTTACAAGACACCCAGGCAGGAAGTTTTATTTGACTTGCTTTCCTTATCAGGAAATGGAGTGTTAGGGAGGGAAGAATAACACCAGTTATAAATACATAGGTTCCTAGTTTTCCTTACCTCTTGTTAACCATCATACTTTGGTAGAAATCAGTGAAAGCTGGAAAAAAGAAAATTTCTTAGAAGAAGTGGAGTTTGAGCCAGGTCTAAAACTGAAGCCATGATTTAGAAGGAGGGACCAGCAATTAAGGAGGGGGCAGAGTCTCTACAAAGGTGCTTAGATGAAAACAAGTGTGATGCCCACATATGGTTTACCATATTTAGCTGTTGAACTGGCTTTGGATAATTCAATTTTGAAGGATAAAGAGCTTTGGCAAAAAGTTCAATAGGCTTTCGAGAGGAACAGCTGCCAGAAATTGGGAGACAGGAGCTCAGAAGCCTTCCTGTGTCTCTAGAGAAGTCATCATCTCTCCTCTGTCTTTCTTGACCTTCCTACATGCTTTTGTTTTTATTTCATCTCTGCTTTACCCAGGGTGTGGTCAACCCAGGTAAAGCAGAGATGCACGAGCCTCAGTGAGCCTTAGGGTCAGACTCCACAGACCAGATGTCCATCCTCAGCTCATGCTATGTTGAGGAAAATAGCTCTCAGTGTTCACTGACCTGGGTCTGGAAGCAGGTTCTTTGACATATGACAGGAAAAAAATGGTTGGAATTTGTAGCCCAAGGAACTAGAGAAATGAGAGGTCAGTGCAGTCAGACATTTCATGCAGTAACTCAAAGGCCAGTGGGAACACTTGCACTTGAACCTCCACCTGAGAAAGGCAGGTTTTTGGGAGGGAAGAGATTTGGAGTGAAGGGTCTGAGGCAGGGGTCAAGCAAAGACCTGAAAATAGTAACAGGGGCACAGGGCAGGCAACCAGACTACAGATATGGCATAGGAATGGTGATTGAGGAGAAGGCAAGGAGGTGCTCTGAATAGATCAGCAAAATTTGTTGACAAGTTATAAGGAAAAGAAAGCTTTCAGCGCCTGGTATAGGGACTAAATTGTGTGTCGTTGGGAGATAAAGAAAAGATAGACGGAAGCTGATTTTTGAGAGAGAGAGAGAGAGAGAAAGAGAGAGAGCGCGGCACGTGAGAGAGAGGGAGGGAGGGAGGGAGAGAGAGAGAGAAAGAGAGAGAGAGAGAGAAAGAGCAAGCGCATGCCTGGTTTGGGGAATGTTATCCCGGGTTCAGTTGTGGCATGGAAGTACTGACCATGGATTACAAGTGAAGTGCAGGGTGAATCCAGTAAGAATTGAAGCCATGTTAATTGGAGGTAATGAGAAGATGTGGGCTGTACTGGGTACTTCTGGTGAAAACAGGAAGCCAGTGGCCTATAGCCTTACATTCAGACTTGTGTCATTGTGGGACATGCTATTTAATACTGGGCTTGTGACATGATTTCAAGGAATTTCCAGGTGGCCAGGATGGGTTATCAAGTGATGAAACACCTCCCCAGTACCATGGCATAGAATAAAGCTTTGGGCAGGTTGAAGCCCCGTGCCGTAGATGAGTGTCCTTCACTAGGGAAAACTCTAGAAGCAAATCAAACACTGACTGTGGATAAGAACGAGTCTGGAGCCTGCTATGCTAGGCTGATGGCCAGGGATTCACAGGCATGCGTTAGACAACAGATGCAAATAGGAAA